>CM038795.1:180323133-180412362 GCA_021764765.1 Vicia sativa
GGGTGGAATAATATATTGATTTTTTTTATTGTTTTAAAGAAACGTATAATGCATTTTAATTGTTGATGAAATCTCACCCTTACTTTAATGATTTCAGATTGAAGTGTTAGCTGCTTAGGAGCTGGTGAGGATAACCTCGAAAAGGTTATTTAGATTGTCCGCTGTCGTTGTCATGCTTTGGTAGTTGTAACACTGGGGAACGATTGTTTTGGATTCATCGAATTAACTTGTTTCTTTTGGTTTATGTTTTGGAATAATTATGATTTGAATTTATTCTGGATTTTTATGTTATTTCTGCTGTGTAAAACATAATCATTGGTTTTTGAATCGTTTAATAAAGTTCTTCAGTAAAAGCATGATTACTGTTATGATGTTTTATTATCTGAATTTTATAATTGTGATGCCCTTTCGTTATGTTAAACTCTGATTAATTATATAATTCGCGGGGAAATTAGAAGGTGTTACAATAGTGGTATCGAGCATAGTCGGTCGTGTCTTAGTGTCGTTATCCTTTTGTATGCGACTAGTGCAACACCGCCGATACTTGTGTTCTAATGTGATTGTTTTGTAATGTTATAGAACAATGACCGGAAGAGGTAACGGAAGAGACGATGCTGCTATCGCTGAAGCCTTGGGAATGCTAGCTGGAGTGCTTCGAGGGAATCAACTGGGAGTTGGTATTGGTGCCGATAGCAAATGGGGAATTTTCGAGGAACAATCCTCCACCTGCTCAAAGGCACTCATGATCCCAAGGTGCTCAAAGATGGTTGAAGGAGATCGAGAGGATCTTCGTAGTAATTGATCGCGTATAGCCAAGGTGAGATATGGTACTCACACGTCGGGCAGAGGAAGTATGAATGGTGGGTTGCTACCAGACCGAAATGGAACAAGATGGTGTTGCACTGATTAGCTGATTCAGGAGAGCTTTTCCGAGGAGATACTTTCAAGATGTTCGGGGCAAGAAGGAGATTGAGTCTCGAGCTCAAGCAGGCAATAAGACGGTGAGTGGTATGCTCGAAATTTACTTGAGTTGGCAAAGTACTATGCTCACTACAACAACGCGCATGGAGAATTTTCCAAATGTATCAAGTTTGAGAATGGTCTTCGTGATGAGATCAAGCAGGTATCGTGCACGTCAGTATCCAAAGGTTTTGTGATTTGGTAGACTGTAGTAGGATTCTAGAAGAGGATCTAATAACTCGAACAAATGCTCGAGGTATGTGGATTGTAAAGGAAAGCAACAAATGGATCGGGAAACCTTATGATAAGAATGATCGAGATCCTGGTTCAAAGTTTCAGGGGAGACTCGTTCTTCCATTAAGTGCTACAAGTGTGGTGAGACGACATCGTATGATAGACCGAAGAGTAATGGTAGGAAGTGTTTTAAGTGGGAAACTCGGCATGGCCAATGATTGCAGAGTGAGAATGGTGACTTGTTACAACCGTGGCGTAAGAAGGTCATACTCGTCAGCGTACTAAGCCAAAGAAAGAAAAGTCGGTGGTGGGTGTTCGCTTTATCGGATCGTAGACTAAGCCGATGATCGGTTGATTAAAGGTACATGTTTTATTAATGGCATACCTTTGATTGCGATTATTGATACCGGAGCGACACATTTTATTGCTTTGGATTGTGCTAAAAGATTGACTGGATATTTCCAATATGGATGGAAGTATGGTCGACACTCTGGCCTGTTCAAAGGACTACTTCTTTTTTTTGTAGGAATTGTCCATTGTAATTTTTGGTAGAGGTTTCGTATGGATTTAGTGTGCCTACCGTTAGAACAAATTGATATTATCCTTGAATGAATCAATTCAACCAGTTCATATCAACCTGCTTTCATGAAGATGTATTTTTCTTGAAGAGGTTATTCGTCAAGATGTGACTATGTCGCCAAGTATAAATTTATCGTTAATGATGGTGATGTAGTGTTTATGTTGTATTCACGACGGAGGTGAAAGGAAAAGCTAAGAGTGATGAATTACCTTATGAATGACTCCCGTAAGTGTTTCCGTAAGATGTTAGTGAATCACACCGAGAGAAAAGTGGAATTTTCTATAGATTTGATTGTTGGACTAGTCCGTCGATGGCACCTTATCGCATGTCGGCATCCAATTGTCCGAGTTGAAAAGCGCAGCTAGAAGAATTAGAAGAAGTTTATTCGTCCCGCAGTTTCGCCGTGGGTGCTCCGTGTTGTTAGTTAAGAAGAAGAGAGGGTTCAATGAGACCGGTGTTGATTACAGTGCAATCGAACAAAGTTACGATCAAGAATCGATATCCATTGCCGAGGATTGATGATTTGATGGATCAACCGGTGGAGCTTATGTATTCAAGAAGATTGATTTGAGGTCCGATATCATGATTCGTGAAGACGGAGGATATTCGTAAACCGCATTTAGAACGAGGTATGGACATTATGAGTATTCTTTATGTCGCTTGGAGTTACTAACGCACCCGGTGTTTTCATGGAGTATATGAACAGATATTTCATCCGTATCTTGATAAATTGTGGTGGTATTTATTGATGACATTCGATCTATTCATGATGAAGAGCATGCACATCTTAGAATTGTGTTGGAATTGTTGAAAGAGAAGAAGCTTTATGCGGTTGTCTAAGTGTGAATTCGTTAATGAAGTAAGTTTCCTTGGTCATGTGATTTCCAAGAATGGTATTGATGTTGTCTACGAAGGTAGAAGCGGTATCTCAGTGGGAAGCACTGAAGAATGCTTCTGAAATCCATAGTTTTCTTGGTCTTGCAGGTTACTACAGAAAGTTCATTGAAGAATTTTCGAAGTTAGAGTTGCCATTGACTAAGTTGACAAGAAAGGGTCAAGTGTTCGCTGGGATTCCGAATGTGAGAAAGGATTCCAAGGCTTGAAGAAGAGGTTGACTAGTGTCGATTTTGATTTTTCCGAATCTGGAAGAATCTTTTGTTGTGTATTATGATGCGTCATTGATGGGATTAGGTAGTGTTTTGATGCAAGATAAACAGGTTGTGGCTTATGCTTCGAGGCAGTTGAAGGTTCATGAAAGGAATTATCCGACTCATGACTTAGAGCTGGTAGCTGTGGTATTTGTTTTGAAATTATGGAGGCATTACTTGTATGGTTCTCGATTCGAGGTATTCAGCGATCATAAGAGTCTGAAATATCCCTTCGATCAGAAAGAGCTAAACATGAGGCAGATGAGATGGTTAGAATTTCTGTAGGATTATGATTTCGGTTTGAATTACCATCCTGGTAAGGCAAACGTTGTTGCAGATGCATTGAGTAGGAAGTCATTGCACATGTCGATGTTAATGGTTCATGAATTAGATTTGGTTGAGCAGTTCAGAGACTTGAGTTTGGTATGTGAGACTACTTCTGATAGCGTTAGATTGGCAATGTTGAAGCTGACCAGTGGTATTCTGGAAGAAATTCAAACTGGACAGAGATCTGATGTTAGTTTAGTGGATAAGTTGACATTGATCAACCAAGGTCAAGGAGGTGAATTCCGAATTGACGAGAATGGTGTTATGAGATTTGGTGATAGAGTTTGTGTTCTAGGTATTGCAGAACTTAGGAAGAGTATTTTGGAAGAAGACATCATAGTGGATTGAGTATTCATCCCGGTGCTACTAAGATGTATCATGACTTAAAAAAGTTATTTTGGTGGCCTGGAATGAAAAAGGAAATCGCTGAGTTTGTTTATGCTTTTCTGGTTTGTCAGAAGTCAAAGATTGAACATCAGAAACCGTCGAGATTGATGGAACCGTTGTTTGTCCGGATTGGAAATGGGATGACATTTCTATGGATTTTGTGTCCGGTCTACCAAGGACAGCGAAGAATTGTGATTCTATCTGGGTTATTGTTGATCGGTTGATGAAATCTGCTTACTTTATTCCGATAAGAATGGATTACCCTATGGAGAGGTTGGCAGAGTTGTATATTGAGAAGATCGTGAGTTTGCACGGTATTCCTTCTAGTATTGTGTCGATAGAGATCCGAGGTTTCAAAGTTTTGACGGGTTGCAAGAAGCTTTGGGTACTAAGTTGAGGTCGAGTATTATCATCCCAGCATGATGGTCGACGGAGAGAACGACTCAGTCGTTAGAGGATTTGTTGCGAGCTTGTGTGTTGGAGAAAGGTGGAGCATGGGATAGTTATTTGCCATTGATTGAGTTTACCTACAACAATAATTTTCATTCGAGTATTGGAATGGCTCCGTGAAGTATTGTATGGTAGGAGGTGTCGACACCATGTGTTGGTACGAACGAGAAAGTGTGATTGGATCCAAATTGTCCAACGTGACTTTTAAAAGATTAAGATGATTCAGATAAGATGAAAGCTTCTCGAGTAGGCGTAAGAGTTATCATGATAAGAGGAGGAAGGATCTCGAGTTTAGTGAAGGAGATCATGTGTTTATGCAGTTATCTCGATGATTGGTATTGGTCGAGCTGAAGTCAAAGAAGTTGACTCCGCACTTTATTGGTCCGCTTCAAATTACCAAGAAGGTTGGAAGAGTTGCTTATTAGATTGCTTTACCTTCGCCGCATTAATTTGCATGATGTCTTCCTTGTATCTCATTGAGGAAGTACATTGCGATCCATCTCATGAGATTCGTAGATGATATAAAAAGTAGATAATCGATCGTGAAGCATTACCGCGAATTGAGGATCGGAAGTTGAAGCAGTTGAGTGGTAAAGAGATAGCGCTGGTGAAAGTAGCTTGGGGAGGACCAGCAGGTGGAAATGTTACTTGGGAGTTGGAGAGCCAGATGAAGGACTCGTATCCCGAACTTTTCGTTAAGGTATGTTTTCGAGGACGAAAACTCATTTTAGTAGGGGAGAGTTGTGACACCCCAAATAATTCAATTATTAAATAATTAGAAATTTAATTATTAATTTAATTAAAGGTTTAATTATTGATATTTTTGAATTAATGGATTTAATTAATTAATTAAATAATGGGAGTGTTAGGGGTGTGAAGTGGAATTGGGAGGTGTGCAGGGTAAAAGGCTCTAATTATTCTAATTATGTTATTTTTATTATTGGGAATAATAAAAGGAATAAATAAAGGAATAAAGAGAGGAGAATTAGAGTTTTCATTCTACGTGCTTTTGAGAAGAGAAGAGAAAGAGGAAAAGTCAAGGCGTTGGAAGTTCGAAGATTCATCGCGAGGTAAGGGGTGATTTGGTATGACTATTATGCCTTATAGGTTTTGATGATCAATAGAATGAATTGATCCGTTAGGAATCTCGAATTAGGAATTCTAGGTGTGCCCTAATGTTATGATCCGACGTAATAATTCAATTGGAATTGATAAGAACGATTAATTTGTGTAGAATGATTGTAGGCTAATTAGAAAATATAATTCTGTGGTCAATTGGATGTGAAAACGCATGAATTAATTCTGTTCTAGTTTAATATGGAGTTTGGTGATGGATGTGGATCAATTGGGATTCCAAACAGTGAAGATATAAACTGGTTTTTGGTGAAAAATAGCAGTATGGGTCGACACAAGAGGCCATGGGTCGATGCAAGTAGCAAAACTTTTGAAAACTAGAGGCGTGGGGAAAGCTTGCATCGATGCATAGAGTCATGAATCGACTCATAAGGCAAAAATTGAAGCTATGCATCGACACATACATGTTATGCATCGATGCATACTGAACAAAAATTGAAAAAGGCAAAATTTTAAATGTATGCATCGACGCATACGATGCATGTGTCGACACAAGCTGTTTATGCATTGATGCATGGGCTTATGCATTGATGCATAGTGTACAGAAACAAAATGTAACTTTCCGAAAATGATTTTGGTCATATCTTTGCGACCGTAACTCTGATTTAGGCATAGTTGGTATCGTTGGAAAGCTTAGAGCATGTACTATCTATTAAAAACATTTTTAAAACCAGTAATTGAATCTTGAAGGATTGATAGGGCTTTCCGTAGGAAGAATTCGTCATAATTCGTGATTGTTCGTCGTTGACGTGATGCATACTTGCTGGGTGTTAATTCCATGTGTTGTAATTAACATTTTGTATTCATGATTATGCTGTTATCATGTGTTGTTGATGGTGTTGACTATGTATGGTATTATGTAGTGTTCATATTCCTTTAAATGAATGTGGCATGCTTTTGGATGTGCATGCATATGCATTCTGGTGGAGTTAATTCCCATTGTGTGGAATTTGGCTCAGATACAATAACCGCACCGGGTGATGTGGGTGGTGAGGCTAGATTCGTTTCCGGGTGATTATGGATGAATCGATTTTGGTGACTTAGTTCACGTTTTGGTACCACATGCATTGGGTCTGCATTGCATATGTAATTGTAACATGTTAGGATGGTTTCCAGTGTTGTAATTGCATTGATTGTTATTATGTGCATTATTGAGTTGTGTAATTTGTGTTGTGAACTGGAATCTGAATATACTAATGAGGGTGGAATAATGTATTGATTGTTTTATTGTTTTAAAGAAACGTATAATGCATTTTAATTGTTGATGAAATCTCACCCTTACTTTGATGATTTCGATCAAGTGTTACGCTAGAGTGGTGAGGATAGCCTCGAGCTGCTATTTAGATTGTCCGCGTGTCAGTGTCATGCTCTGGTAGTTGTAACACTGGGGAACAATTGTTTTGGATTCATCGAATTGACTTGTTTCTTTTGGTTTATGTTTTGGAATAATTACGATTTGAATTTATTCTAGATTTTTATGTTATTTCAGCGCTGTGTAAAACATAATCATTGGTTTTTGAATCATTTAATAAATTTCTTCAGTAAAAGCATGACTACTGTTTTGGTATTTTATTATTTGAATGTTTGAATTGTGGCGCCCTTTCGTTATGTTAAACTCTGATTTAAATACTAATATGCGGGGAAATTAGAAGAGGTGTTACACCACATACGGGACACCCGCAACAACCGAAACTCATATGGAACGACATGATTCTCCCAACTCGAAAGACATCATCTAGAGACCTCGTGTCATGGTGTCGGAGAATCCTAGAAAGGAGATCGGGAATGGTCTTCACATATCCAAATCATGATAATCGCCACGATACTGACCATCATGTTAGCCCCAATGCTAGTCACCGAGTATAACGAAATGGTATCAAGGAGACAACCTCCTAAATGGTATCGTGGTTGGTGCGATCAAGGAACACCCGTGAGGAACCACATTATCGCTGCCTCGCTGAGAATAAACTTGGCAACCCTGGGCATGAAGTCCTCATAGTTGGGATCCACAGAGTAACCATGAATGCAGTGAAAGTATGATAAAATCCAGCTCTGCATCAACAAAAATATAATGTGTAAGTACAAATCTATTAAAACTAATTAAAATTTATTGTTAAAATAAAAATGTACCGTGAGGTGTGCACGATGGTAGCCCTAGCCCTCCACCGAAGCTTCATTCAACTTTGGTAGAGGTAGGTAAGAATAGTGGAACCCCGCCCATCCCGAATCAGAAAGGTCCAGAAATATCTTAGGCAAGTCACGTCGGTGTAGCGGCCACTCGTGTCCACAATGAAGGACATGCCTACCAAGTACATTAGAAAACACCGGATGGCACAACCCCTGAAACTGAACAAAAACATCCGCCTCCACAGGCTCCCCAATTGCTCGTGCGCTTCTTTTACCGGTCGCTAGACCGAGGTGTTCCTCATATAACTCCTTTAGATAGGATAATTTCACGCACCCTATTTATGAAGTTGTAGTCCTCAGATCTCCGTATGGATCACCTCCGATGCTCAACCATCAAATCAACGCCTCACCGTTATCTTGGAATGGTTGAGTAACATACCGATAGTAGTCGAGCAAGCAGCAACATCGTCGAGGGTGGTCGCCAACTCTCCAACCGGAAAGTGGAAAGATGACGCCTCCTATGCCATCTCTCAAAGAAAAGCACCAGATGCCGATGCTAATGGTACCGTAACTAGATCAGTATAATCCGCAAGACCGAATGCGAGGATACCAATCTAGAACCACCGAGTCTTTGGAGCATATAGTTCAAAGATTTTATGGAGTGGTTCACATGTTTCAAGGTCTTTCTTACGAAACATAAGAATCAAACGAAAATAAATAAATAATACGAACGAGCAGTATACGAAAATAAATAAAAAAGAACGGACACTAAACAGACATAAATAATACGAAATGTAACGATAAAAATTATAATACATCTCCACCTCAGACATAGCGGGCAGTATGGTCCCCATAATAAATCAGGAGGGATCTGTCATATGACCCTCCTGGATAGCCATCATCCTCCACCACTGCAAGTTCCTGAACATCATCGTTGGGGACCTCAGCATATTCGGCGTCCTTGGCATCCTAGGCCTCCTCTGCCGGCGACTCGACCTCTAGTGCATCTCTGTACTTCCTCCTCATGTGCACGAGAGGAAGACGCCTCATGGAGACAACTCCTCCGTCGCGGTGTAGAAGATGATGTTATATCAAGTGGTACCATTTGTTCCCTTTGTGCCCTTGCCCTTTGCTTGCGCTCTCGACGAGCCGACGCTGTCTAACTTTGCCTGCCCTGTCTCAAACGTGTCATCTGGTTGTCAAGATCGGTCATTTTCCTGAAATAAACCATTACAACAATTAGCATATTAATTCAAAAAAAGTCAGACAAAAATTAGCAAGTTAACTTGCGAAGTCTGTTCTAGTATGAAATTCTGGTATCAGATATGAGATGTCGTAGGTAATGTCACGACACTGATATCTATTTTAAACACAACTAACAGTACAAAATTATAAAGTGAAGAAAACAATAAAACATAGCTGAATTGTTAACCCAGTTCGGTTCCAACCAACCTATGTTTAGGGGCTTCCAAACCGGAATGAAGTTCACTATCAGCAGTATTAATTAAGAGCTAAACCTCCCTGTTTACACTCCTCGCTTAATCCCTAATCAATGACCCTTCTACCTAAGATACCTCACTTAGATATGAGAACCTCAGCTCATTCCCTATGTCGCACGAGGTGACTATTAACAAAACTAAAATTGAAGACACTTTTCAAGGACACACAATCACACTTGCTTCAAAGATTGTGGTGATTGACAAATTACAACTCAACAAACATCCTACTCAAGTATAAATACAAGAGAGGCTCACAATAAAACAATGAACAACCAACAATTAAAATACTAAGTTTCTAAATCTGGAACGTCCAAACTGCAAAACAAGGTTTGCAACCTTTAAATAGAGTAACAACAACTAGGGGTGCTTTACTCACAAGTCTTCAGCGCTTCCTACTTTTTCTCCATGAAGGCAGGACATAAGATCTCCAAGAATATTCCTGAAGACGTTCTCAAGCTTCCTTAATCGAAGCATACAAAAACAAACAAACTGACTTCCTAAAAATTCCAAACTTTAAACCAATTATGTCGCCACATGTCGACATCCGCTACTTTAGTATTTTCATGGCACTCTCGGCGTAATTTTTACCAAAATTGCTGCCAATCAATAGAACTAACATGGTACACTTCGCAAGTTAAGTTGCGAAACCCCCTTCGTCCAGAAATTCCAAAACCTAGAATTTCAGTCCCATAACTACGAAAATCATATTTTTCCTACTACATTATCCTACTATAACATCATATACTATTAAATATCTACAATCTAAACCTAATAATGTAATAAAAATTCAAAAATTTGAATAGAAATTTATTAAGAAAACTTACACAAAATGGAGGTTTTTAGTTGATGTTGGAGGAGTTGGAATAAGTTGAAATGATGAGTTGAACATGGATTGAGTGTCTTTGAAGTCGTAGAAATTGCAAAGATTTGGTAGAAAATGTAAAGATTGGGAGTAGAGAGGTTTAGTTGGGGTATTTTGAAATGAATTGTATTGGAGGTGTGTCTGTGTGTTTTCAAAAATAATACGTAGACTTCGCAAGTTAACTTGCAAATTCCCCAAATAAGGTGAATTCACAAGTTAACTTGCGAATTCACCTTATTTTTTTAAAAATAAGGCAAATTCGCAAGTTAACTTGAGAATTTATCTTATTTTTTAAAATCGTGAATTATTTCATAAGTTATCTTACGAATTCACCTTATTTAGAATTTGCAAGTTAACTTACGAAACTGAAGAATATTTTTAATTGTTCACCAGTAGTGAAGAAGAATGGGGAAGAAATTCCCTTTCCAAAATCTGGCCAAAAAGTGTAGAGTAAAGTTCTGTTACGCCAATTGCCATAATAAGAAGTTATTTAGTCTAAGTTCTCCACTTGTCCGTATAAGTAAATGTGGGTTAGAAAACTGTCCCCAACTCTTTTTCAATTAGATTTTCATTAATATCTTCCAAATGAATAATGTCATTTTGCACTTTCTTGGGTACTCTTTTACATGCTTGGACTATATCATATTTTCCACCATAATTAATTGCCACAATAAGTTGGAATCTCGAGTTATTCTTTGTACTCTCTTTAACAATTGTTATCATTCTCTGCAAAGACTTGGGAAGCTTTGACATGTCTCCAATCACAAAGAACTTAATTCCTTCTCTATTATAAGAAAGGTATTAATGGTTAGTTACAACGTGAAGTTAATCTACTTAAGATAACTTAATACAAGAGAGAAATAAAAAAATAAATTATAAAAGGTATTAGGTTATGATATGTGGATCCATTCAAAAATATTGATTCAATTGTTTTAAAAATAATAAAATAAAAAACTATAAGTAGGGTAAATGTTGTTAATAATGATAATTGTTTAATAGTGAGGTCTAGACTACCCCTTAAAAAATTAGGAATATTTTATCCTTAATGATTTATATTAATGAAATTTTATCATATAAAATTAACTTTTAAAATCACATATTAACTTAAAATTTTAGGATATTAGATTTATGTTTTTTCTCAACTAAAAAAATTTAATATTTTCTTTTTTACATCCAATATGAAAATTACTACTCACACTTTACATATCAAACACTTTATTACTCAAAAATCAAATTATATATCATTTTCTTGATTTTATTTTGATTGATTAAAGTTTTAAATTAATATATAATTATAAATTTTTAATATATAAAATAAAATATAATTGTTACATATCATAAGAGATAAATTATCTTTAAATATATAAAGGATAGTCAAGAATTTATCTAGTTTAATTTATATGCACTATTAATGTTTTTGCTTATAAATTTAATTAAGGGTGTACAGGCCAGGCCATGTAACAGTGTAATACATCCCACCCCAAATGCAATAGGTTGGATTCTGTCCGATCTCAAAAAATAAATGTTGACTAAATTAAATTAGGGATAAGTTTGAATATTATTCATTCGGTGACCAGTTCCAAATAAGTTTGAGGACAAAAATATATTTTTATTATTATTCACTCATTAAAATAAAGTCACTCAATAAGTCTTTTATAAATAAAATTTCTCTTTTTAATTTAGGATTCAGGTTTCAATTGGCCTCTCTCATTTCTATCATCTTTTTTATAACTTTAGGAAAAATAAAAGTTGTGTCATGTTGCTTACGTTAACTCTTTTGATTAATTTTGCAATAAATTTTTACAACTGTGTTCAAATTTTAGGGTGATTAGTTTTTTTGTAGACTATAATTTATGTTATTTTTGTCTTATACTTTAAAATAAACTATTGATTATAATTCTCTTACAAAAATATTATTGTATTAATGAATTTATTAGAATTGATTTACGTTTGAATATATTTATGTAAAAATGAGTTGGACAATAAATTTCAGAGCAAAAATCATTATGCCAATAAACTTTTAGACAACGCTTTTTTTGGCGTTAGGCAGCGCTTTAAAGCGCTGTTTAATCCTGGCTGCTATAGGTTTAAACAACGTTTTTTTTCCAATGTAAAAGCACTGCCTAACGTTGCCTTCAGGCGACACTTTTTTTTCATAAGCGTTGCCTGAAGTCCCCATTAGGCATTGCATTTTTATTTATAAGTGTTGTCTATTGCACCCCCTTAGACAACACTTTTACTTTAGGCAGCGCTTTTAAAAGCGCTGCCTAAGGTCTTTTAAAAGTTCCCTTATTTTCTATTTTAGGCCGCGCTTGTGGTTTGAAAAACGTTGTCTAATGTCAACGAAATTTTAAAATATTCAGCTTAGATTTTAAGCGCCCTGTACAAATAAGCACTCAAAATAAGCGTTGCTTTTCAACTTTGCACCAAATTTTAATTACAGCTTATATTTTTAGCTTCAATCTAATGAATATATGCACCAAATTTGCAACTTTATATATAAATGTATTAATTAAAACAATACTTAAACTTAATTGTTGATATATCCTTAATAATTAATACATATACTTAACATTCAACATATTTAATATATACAAAATTTAATCATTGGTATATCCTTAACAATTCTACATATTCAATGCTAAAAAACAACAACAATGCGAACTTTCTTATCTCTATCTTATATCTCTATCTTATATATATATATATATATATATATATATATATATATATATATATATATATATATATATATATATATATATATATATATATATATATATATATACACCAAACAAAACCAACAAATACAATCAAAACTAACATATATAAATCTAACACAAATGATCAAAAACAACATTGCAACACAATTTACCACATTCACAATTAAAATTTCTCAAATACATACCATGATACAAACAAAATTAATCTTCGATCTGCATAACAACAACAACATTGCCACACAATTTACCACCTAACAACGACATAGTAGCTAAAATTTATATATACTCAAAATTGTTAATACCTTATAAAATTCTCAACTCAATGATGAATTGACACCAGTCCTCCTTAATTTCATCCATTTGATCTTTAGAGTAAGTAGAAATCTTGAATTCATCAAAATACTACATAATATAACATGATATGAGTTAGCTAAAACTATTTAATTAGATGAAATATGTATCAAATATTAAAATATATGATAACTTAAAAATCCATACCATGGTTGGAATATGTATTTCATTCAAAATAATAATCTCTTTCATAAACCTCAAGATGAAATAGCCGCAATCTATACCATTGTGTTGACGAGGACACTACACATGGAAAAAATATACGAGTATATATTAATTTGTGTTATCGAGTAGCATTGATGACTAATATAATCAAAATTTAATTGTGAAAATATACATGTACTCTAGACCATGTTATGTTGTTTGAGTTACTCTTTGGTACTTGAACACCTCTTTGTGATCAATAACCAGTGACCACTGTAAGGATAAACAAACGTTAGATGGAAACTTTCTACACGACATCAAAAAACAAAAATAATAGATGAAGTTAGAAGTCATATTCTTACTCATGAGCCAGTATTAAATGGTAAAAAAACAACTTCTATGAATCTCTGCTCGCCATTAATTGATTAACAGCGTACACTTTGACGTCATCTGGTCTTTGATTCATTAATAGTGAGTTGATACCGTTGGGAGACAAGAAAAATAATCTTTGTTCCAATTGTTGTGGGGGCATCAATTTGTCATACAAGAACATTCAATAAAAACATCATTAACATTAAAAATATTCATTGAAATAAGTAAATAAATTTTTCATTCAATTAAATAAAGTTGATCGTATTATACCTCATGTATGTAACGATAACACCGAGGCCTAATGTCATATATCCTAAAACTTGATCCATATCCTCTCTACCAATTATTTCTAAAGATTCATAACCAAAAATAGCTTCCTCCATTGGTATCATACGCTGCACCTCCTTCATTCAAATCATTATTCCTAAATATGTATGAAGGCACGCCCATACTGAGAATTTTTAGGGCTTTGAAACAACCTTTCTTTGTTTTGAGATGTTGCTATTTTCGTGCTTCTTACCCATAGACTTGTTGCATCTCTTTAGCATGAATCTAAATATCATATAATTAGTTTGGTGAAGTACAAGAGCATGAATATATATATATATATATATATATATATCAATGTACCTCTTTTATGATGCAAATGACGTGGTTTACCACGAATTCCTTGTCTTTGGTTTGGATTTTGTAGGAGTCTAACATTACCATGTAAATAAATTAATGTATGTTAAATGGTCGTAAAAATTTGAAAACTCAAATGTTCATAACGATTTTCAACATACCTCGTCATCTATGCAAATGAGGTGCGATGGCCATGCAATAAACGATCATATGTCATCTCCCACCAATGTTGCATCCAAAATATCGTCATGTATAGGTAATACTGCACCCCTCTCTAAAGAAATATCGATCGATTCCTTCAAATATCCAACAGGGAGCGGTTTATGGTGAAGTAATTCTCCTAAATTGTTGTGCACTTTTCCTTGCCAACCATCTGATACATCGGTGACGATAAATAGAGATGACAAGATGAAATTCCCTACACCAAAAATAAATATTAACACGTTAATATGTATACATGTTAATTACAAAAAAGTATGCTAGTTTAATTTCATAATAATATATATTACCTCGGGAATTTTTGATTGGAAATCACAATTGACACTATCTTTGTCACTAGTGTCCTTGTCACAATCGGTTCCATCTTCATAGATATGATACACATATTCACCTTTAATGCTATACCGATAGATTTCCGAATGCTGGAAAATCGTTAATTATGCCAAACAACATCGCCTCAAATTAAAACTTTATTTCATATATCCATCATAATACTTCACCCGCTCGCACAAAATCTTCAAATCTTCGATTAAAGGTGTCAAGTATCGTCAATGTCATTCCACGTTGTTTAGGCCTATAAATTAACATAGATAACATCATGTACATACACTTCATATGTAGCCATGTAGGTAGGTTATAAGTCATAATAATCACATGCCATGTCGAATGTGAGATACTTTGAAGACCATGCGGGCTCATTCCATCGAGATAACACCAAGCGAAGGTTTCTTGTTTCTCCTCCAAAATCGTGATAATCATTATCAATTTTATTCCACCGAGGTGCATCCGTTGGATGTCGAAACTTTCCATCGATAATTCTTTCATTTGCATGCCAAGTCAAGTGTCTTGCATCGGTTTCACTACGAAACATTCGTCTAAATCTCAGAATAATAGGAAAGTACCATAACACTTTTGTTGGAGATGATATTTTCTTATATCGAGATAAACTGCACTTAGGGAACTCATTCAACGATGCATATTCGTTTCGAAACAAAATGCAATCATTTGGACAAGAATGTATCTTATCATAGCTCATGCCAATAGAGCACAACATTTTTTTGGCCTCGTAGGTTCGATTAGGAAGAACATTATTCTCAGGAAGCATATCTTTCATAAGGGCTAATAACTCTGTGAAACTTTTATCTGACCATCCATTGCGCGCCTTTAAGTTGTACAACTTTAATACAGCACAATCTTGTGAATTTGGTGCAATCTTTATACAACGATTTCTACATCGCTACCAACCTCTCAAATATTTTGGGACAATCTCAAGATCTTCTTCAAGTGCAATCTCTTGACTCGATCACAATCATATGTATTTGTGACACTATCGTCTGAAGCATATGTCATATTACTTTTCTCCCCCGGTTCAACAGTCTCGTTACTTTTTTCACCATGAAATATCCAACATTTATAACTTTGATCAATTCCACACCTTAGTAAATGCGATTTCAATCCATCTGCGTCAACCCGACCCACATAACAACAACCCAAGCAAGAACATTTCATTCGAACGGGGTCTTTGGTGTGTTCAATAGCAAACTTAACGAATTCCAATACCCAATTCCCGTACTCTTTTGACAATCGATCGATAGGCATCCATTTTCTATCCATGGTTTTACTACTAATTAAGCTAAACAAAAACACTATAACTATTCACGCAACTATAGAAAAAGAACAACTAATTATCCCACGATAAAGTTTAACTCAAAGACGAACTAACCCTTATGGATTCTAATAAGCTTTTTTCGATTCAAAGTTCATGGTATTTTTTAAGTGAAAGAGATGAAACCTATCCAATTTAAAAGTTAGAAATGGATAACAAGCAAAATATCAAACATTTCAGGATTTTTCTGCCGGATTTTTAATCTAATTTCAAAATATAGTAGTATGGATACCTGGATATTAGCTTCAATGTTTGAGAAGGAAGAAGAGACAATGGTTCTAATACTAAAATCGATGGTAGTGTGGATACTCAATTATTATGGTATCTAATACTAAAATCTATCATAATTCAAGATTAGAAACTTACAAATCTCTAGTATTTACATTGAATTCATTATTCCAATAACCCAAACAAAATGGCAACATCAACATTCCAATTAATCATAAACCCATCACAAATTAACACAAATAGCACATGGTGACATCAATCTATTGTTCAAAATTTGCTCTACAAAATGATATTCTCATCAACATTTTCACATATAAATTCACAACACAATATTGACATTAACATCCGTAACTATCTCATTATTAATTCAAACACTAAAACAACAACAATAATATTAATTTAATTAAACAAATACAGAAAATAATTGAGTAAAATAAATGTGAGGTTGAAATATTACCAATTAACAAATTAGAAGAGAAGTTGAGTCGTGAGTTGTATTGTTACGAAAATGAATGAAGAAAACAAAGGGACAATAAGTCGACAATGAGTGTGTCAAGAATGAGTTTGTGTGACGATGGTTGTGGGTGTAGGAAGTTTGCGAGAACAATGTAGGGTGTTGGAGGCAGATGGGGATGGAAGCAGGTTGGTGTGGTTTGTGTGATGAGTTAACTGCGAAGGGAGTTTGTAACAGGGGTCTCGTGTTGAGAGGAGAAGGGTGCGTGAACGGAGGAGATCGTGGGTCAAGCTGAAGGTATTAACGATGGTGATGAATGGGTCATCGTATGCGTTAGCAGAGAAGAGAGTTTCGTTTTCGTTTTAGGGTTTTGTAGAGAAAAAGTTGAGAAAGTTCTGAGAATTAGAAAGAATGAAATTAAAATATGGTTTTGTTTTATTTTTAAAAAAAATTAAAGGCCTTAGGCAGTGCTTTTTCAGGAAGCGTTGTCGAAGGTGGGCCTCTAACAGTGCTTTCTTGAAGTGCTCTCTAAGGGGGACCTTTAGCAACGCTTTTTTAATATCCTTAGACAGTGTTTTTTGACAAGCGCTTTCTAAGGGGTCCTCTAGCAGCGCTTTCACAAAGACCTTTTTAATGTGCCTTAGGTAGCGCATTTTAGAAGCGTTGTCTAAAGCTAACCCTTAGACAACGCTTTTGCAGAAATTATTTCAAAAAATTTCGTGTTTAATTTTTTTTTAGCTTATGACAGCGCTTCAGGAAAAAGCGTTGTCTAAAGTGCGCTGTCTTTTTTCATTTTTGTAGTAGTGAATACTCATAATCAATTCTGGAGGTAGAAGCTACAAATTTTAACTTCAAACAGAATCAATTCTATTTTTGTTAAACCAAATAACTCAAAATAACACATCATGTACTCAATCTTGTCTTTATATTGTCGCATCTTTATTTAACATGTATAACATCAGAACTCGCCAAATTTATAGTCGAATTCAGGTATAAAATTATTTCGAACAAAAGTTAAGAACAAATTTAGTTACATACCACCCTGTATAACCTTCATTTGTATACGCCATATTTATTCATGTCTTACTTTGTTAGTATTTGAGGAGATTTGGAATGATGTTATCCACTTGGTTGATGTCACCTTGAGCTTTTCAAATTTTCAAACATCATATTCTCCTAAAAATTAAGTTCTCATGTTTATTTCCTAATTCTGTTAAAAAGGATGGAACGATGGGGAAATCAGAATGAAGGTTAATGGTGTTTTGGTTTGGGATCTTAGATGGAGGAAATCTTTCTTTCTTAGAGAGTTATATGTGTTTAAAAATCTTATCTTTCTTGTGTTACTTTCTCTCATGAAATATATAAGTGAGTTAGAAAGCTTAGATATGACTCTTTCTCAATGGCCTCTACTTACTAGATTCAATTAGTTTGGTCATTATCATCTCTTACTGCTGAGAACGTGAACATTCTCCTTATTTTGAATACATGGACTCCTTCAAAAGTTATAGTCTTTTCTTGACAACTTTTGCAAGATAGAATCTCCTTTATGATCTCCTCTTCTAGCTTTAAAATACCCAAGCACAGTTCCATTCATCATGAGAGAATATTTAGGAGTTCTAACACAATTTATAATGAGCCTAACAAAAGGTTTTGGAAATTTAAAGGCTTCCAACATCTCCTTTATAAAGTCACACTCTATGGTATCATAAGCTTTCCTCAAATCCAACTTTATCATGAAATTTTCTTTGTTATTCTTCCTACCATAATGCCTCACAAGATCCTGAAATATCATTATATTGTGAGCTATGTACCTTTATTTCATAAACCCTCCTTGATTATGAGAAATCAGCTCAAGCAAGATCACCCTAAGTCTAGTACATATCATTTTGGTAGCAGTTTTGGTAGCAGTTTTGTAAAGGACATTGAAGCAGGCTATAGGACGATAATCACTAACCTCTTTAGGGCACGTATTCTTTGGAATCAAGGTCAGAATAGTAGTGTTTATTTCCTTCAAAATTTTCCCAAAATTGAGAAACGATATGATTGCATTGCTAACCTCGTTTCCACCACCTCCCAATTATCTTAGTAGAAATAAATACTATAACCATCCGGACCATAGGGCTTTATTTCCTGGTATGCTGAACATGGCAGATTTAACCTCACTCTCCATGAAAGGCTTGTTAAGCATTTGTTGTTGCTTCTGATTCAACACCTTCCATATGTCAACCACATTGCGATCCACTTTGGTCCTGTTATCCACGTTACTTCCCAACAAATATCTGTAATACTCTAGGAATATATCAAAATTAACTATCAGAAGTAGTAATTGAATAAATTATGTTTAAGTTTCTCCTTTAGCTGATACAAGCATGGAGAACTGTTGTGTTATCATCTCCCTCCTTCAACCGACTATCCTTGGCTGTTTTGGGCTAGGAATTCTCTATAAGCTTTGTGAGTTCTATTATAAATGATTCTTGCCTGATTTTCTTCCTCAATTAACTCACCATCAAACGAATTTTCTTTCAACCTATCTTGAGAATCCTTCAATTGCTTGGTAGCCACCATATATCATTCATGTATGTTATTAACACCATGTTTATTGATATCTTTTAGGATTACCTTCAGTCTTCTAAGCGTTTGCACAACTTGATACATAGATGTGCCATTGCACGACGCATATTCCAGTCTTCTAAAAACTTCTTCTTGAAATCTTCATAATTTTTTTCACATCCTATAGTATTTAAAATGTTTTCCCCCGATGGAGGATAGGACAGGTTGTGAAATAACTAGAGAGTGATTAAACACCCCCTCATTTGGAAAATGAGCTTCAGCCTGAGAATACATGTTCTGCCATTCCTTATTTTCCATGATTCTATCTATCTTACAATAGATTTTGTCGTTACCTTTTTGATTGTTGTTCCAAGTGAAATAATTCCTAGTGTGCTTTACGTCCTTAAGCTTGCAGTTGTTGATGGAAATATGGAATCGATATAAGGATGATGCTTTACTCTTTTTTCCAATCACTCCTCTAGGATTTCTGCATCAAAATCAATGCGATTTACTCCCATTATCTCTGCTAACGATCTTGTCTTCTTTGCTTCTGCTGTGGAGTTTGGTCCTCTCTTATTCTTCTTCTTTACTTTTCCTTTTGTCCCCATTGTCTTCTTTGCTATAGGCTATAGCATCAGTCAGAAATTCTCACCGAGACCACCACACTTCTCCTCGTAGTGTTGAGAACTTTAGAAAAGATTAAAATTAACTGTCAGAAAGCCCTAGCCTCCGCATTGGAAATCGCTTCCGCCACGTCGACCACCATACGTGTCTATCGAAATTCGCAACAGCTCAAGAATTGAAAACCTAATCGTATTCCATTTATAGTATAGATAATTCCAAAAAAAAAAAATCAACTTTGAGTGACTATTATTTAAAATATGGTTGTTATAATATCTTGTCGAAACTTCACAATATCTATTAAATATGGATTGAGGGCGTGAAATTTTGATTATTATGTATGTTAAATAAAACCTCTTAAAATATTAATTATAGTTAAATATGATCTCTAATTATTTTGTCATGTTTAATACGTAAATAATCTATAGAAAAACTCCAAAAATTTAAGTCGGCTTGAATATATAATTTATTTTCTCTAAATTAGATGTTTACCAGCGCGTTGCGCGGATAGACTAAAAAAATTTAGTGAAAACTATTTTCATATATTTTAAAAATATTTTTTATCTTAAATGTCTTGAAATTATAATTTATTAAAATTTTAATGTTTATAAATTTAAATTTTTTTATAGCATGCTCTTCTTTATTTTCTTTTGTCTTTTGCTCGTGATATTTAGAATTTCCTCAAGTGTAAAATTATAGAATCCTAAATAAAGATATTATCACTATTATTAAATAATATATAATTTCTTTAATAAAAATAATATATTTTATCAAGTTATTAATAAAGTGAAGGGATATTTTGTAGGTGTACGAAAAATATAGATATTTTCTCCATTGTACGTAGAGTGTTGAACACATCGACCTTGACGATTGCATGTCGAGGAGAAGTTTGTGTTGCCTCCGTGTCTTCTTTACATGTGAATTTTCAGCGGGGACAACTCCTTAGATCTAATTAAGGCTATCTTTTCTGTGGACAAGATAACCAAGAGGAAATCAGTGTCAGAGGATGTTGCTGTTGTGATGCGAGTTCTCAAGACCGCTTTGGCTCGAATGACGAGGAGACTTGTCATTGGACCAATACAACAAGGCGAAAACCAAGATTAAGCTTGATGAACATAAGTCAAGTTGAAGAACCTTGTGAACCATAAAGAGAAGTACAAGATCTTGCTCGGGTCACGAAGAGTCCGGTTAAAGGAAAAATTGACTTTGGCGACTAGAGAGAACGAAACTCTCAAAGTCGAGGTGGCAAGGCTAGAAGATTCTGCAGCTCCTAACGCGAAGGAAAATTACGAGGAGAAGGCTTTATTGACCCGAGGTAACCTGATTGCCCGGATTAGGGAGCTCGAATAGGAGTGTGTCGATACCCGCAGGGTGGGTTTCAACCTTGTTATGGATCAAGTTCAAATCGTCAATCGCGGGATCCAATTTGTTAACAAGGGAATAGGGCGAAGTGAAGAGGTATCTCGAGGCTCAAGAATACCCTGGATGGGCATCTATCAACGATAAGAAATTCCTAAGAAGATTCTCCGCCAAGTTCTTTCTCAGTAATGACGTCTTATACAAACACAATCATGACTTGGCCTTACTCAGATGTGTAGATCGGAAAACAACTGAACAAATCATGGAAGAGTTACATAAAGGCGCATTCGGTACTCACTCCAGTGGACATCAATGGCTAAGAAGATTTTGAGAGCAGATTACTATTGGTCCACTATAGAAGCTGATTGTTATCGCTATGCTCGATCTTGTCACAAATGCCAAATATATGCAAACAAATTACACATCCCTCCAGCTCCATTGAATATTCTGACCGCCTCGTGGCCTTTCGCGATGTGGGGTATTGACATGATCGGAGAAATCAAACCCCGTGGCCTCGTTGCTATTGATTACTTTACCAAGTGTGTAGAAGCAACCCCGTTCACATCTATTACCAAGAATTTCGTGGCCCGATTCATCAAACATAATCTCATCTGCCGATACGGTGTCCCCGAAAGGATTATCACAAACAATGGTACTAACCTCAACAACAAGATGATCACCGAACTCTGCACATAGTTCAAGATAAAGTATCACAACTCTTCTCTATATCGGCAAAAGATGAATGGCGCAGTAGAAGCCGCCAACAAGAATCTTAAGAAGATTATACAGAAGATGACAGTGACTTATAAAGATTCGCATGAGATGTTGTCATTTGCTCTCCACGATTATCGCACTTCAGTATGAACATCTACATGGGAAACCCCTTTCTCTCTCGTATATGGTATGGAAACAATCCTACCTATCGAGGTTCAGATATCCTCACTCAGAGTACTCAAGGATGCAGAGTTAGACGAAGACGAATGGGTCCAGACTCGACTTAACCAGATCAACTTGATCGATGAGAAATGACTTGAAGCCATCTATCATGGATAGATATATCAGAAACGCATGATCAAAGCCTTCAACAAGAAAGTCAAGCACTGAATGTACCAAGTTGGCGATCTAGTAGTCAAGCGCATCATCCTACCACAAGGTGATCACAGGGGCAAATAGACTCCCACCTATGAGGGACCATTTGTAGTCAAGACAGTATTTTCCAACGGAGCCATGATACTAAGCACTATGGATGGAGAAAACTTCCCACACCCTGTGAATATAGACATAGTAAAAAAATACTACGCATAAACGAGACCCGCTAGTCGATCGCCTAGGCAACAATAAGGCCCTAGCAAACCGAAGGTTCGCAAAATTTAGGCACATGTATGAAAATGTCCACCGCAAGTCGAAAACCTACAAAGGCGGCTTGCGCAAAAAAGGGTATCCAGGTAGACTGAAAACCCGAAAGGGAGGTCTAGGCAAAAGTTAGGGATTAAAGCGTACAACTATGTCTCTTCAAGATCATCTACTTACAGATTCAAGATACAAATGGCGCAGATCAGTTCAATCACCTTCATCTGGCAACAAGGAGATGAGATAGTCGAAAATATATGAGCAATAGCAAAGTTGAAACTCGACGAGATTGTTCCCAAAACTTTGTGTGTTTGTTGATTTTAAATGAAGAGATATGTCGTCATTTTTAGGCGAAGACTTGACTAATCACCCACGAAATATGAGAAAGAGGGATGATACATCAACATGAGAGAAGGTTAGGACACACCTCCAGTACTTAAGTGGAAAATTTGACATATTTTTGATAATGACTTATGGAGATAGAAGAATGACATCGCGACTATAAATGATTCATGTCTAATCTTAAAAAAGTTTTAAAGGGAAAAAGTTCACAAAGGTACACAAGGTTTGAATGAAGTTGTGTGTTTTTTAGTTTTTTTGAAAGAGTTTGAATTTGGATGATGAGAAAACATGACCTCTTTAGTGTAGAAAACGTGAATTGGGTGTTAGGTGGCCCCTTCAATTACTACTTAACTTTCAACTATTTTTGACAATATTTTTTTTATTTATATGTGGTATCCAACCAGTCCGACCGACTAATCCACATAGAGGGCTTTCGCCCCAGGTAGCTCTTGAAGATTATTTTTGTGTTGTCCCATAATCGAACTCAGGACTCCAAAGGGAACAAACCCTTGGGACCCGAGCTCCCTTCCGCTTGACCAACCTTCGTAGGTTATTTTTGACAATAATAATCATAATAATAACAATACTAAAAATAATAAGAAAAAGAACAATGTTAATAACAATTTTAAAATGAAAAATGTAAAATGGAAATAAAAGAAAAGGCTTAAAAATGATTTTAATTTTAATTATAATTCAACTTAAAAATTGAATTAAAATCAATATAATCAAATCAATTATTAAAACAAAAGGTAATTTTTAAAAGACCCAAATATAATTTTAAATTGAATCCTTGTTAGATATTCAATTAAAACTGAATATGATTAAACTTGCTAAACTTGATTTTTGAAGACACAATATCAAAGTTAATTGGACTAATAAACCACAAATGGCTAAATAACCTAATAATTAGAAATTATGAATTACTTGTAAGATTAATTTTAATCTAAAAACTTTTACTATAAATGAATTAAAATACAAATGGTAAACTATTCTTTTTTGTTGTTGAGATTTTTGAGATAATAATGCAAAAGATGTAAATTTAAATTAAACTAACAAAGATTTTAATTTTAATTTTAATTTTTGAAGTAGAAATTAAAAGGATGATTAAAACAAGAAATATGCGAAAATGTTTGACTCTTCAAAAAGACAGAATATATGTCAGATGAAAAAAGTAAGGGACGGGAAAATAGGGTGTGTAAAGATTTATGTCTAAAGCTTACAAGATAAAGGAGAAAGGGAATGCATGAACGCAAAAGAAAACACGGGGAAAAGAAAGAAATATTTATAAAATTATGCTCGCTTACGTCCCGCGACCTAATGCCTACGTATCCTTTTTGAGGAATCAGAGCGTCGTAGTTCGGCCCACATATTTTAGTTAGTTTTGTGTTTTTTAATGAGTAATATCGTTTCGCATAATTGCGATTAGGATTGCAATTCATGCTTGGCATTGACTTATCAATGACTCATGCTCGGCCACTTGTACACTTAGCAACTCACACGAATTTGAAATAATATACCCTTATCAAAAGAGTTTTCAAAAGAAAAAGGTCCAAAGACAAAATGGTTTGCATTGGTGGATTATTTTTACCTTGAAGAAAGGATTTGAGTTTTGTTAATGTGTTTTATGAACTTAAAGGGAAAAAGAAGAGTTTTAGTATTAATGCATATGTACAAGAGAAAGAAAATACTAAGGAAAACTAACTAGCTCTACCCTTAACGTTATCATACAACGGTTGACCTTAAGGTTGAGGATAAAGGGAAATGTCTATCTATGTTAGCATACAAAACCTAAGGGTAAGGATAACTATCCTATAGGGAACATGCAAAGTTCAAAGTCGTTTTCTCGATTCTAATCGAGTGACATCATCAACCGTCAACAAAATGAAACAAACATCCTATGGGGAGCATGCAAAGGTTAAAGTTGTTTTCTCAATTATAATCGAGTGACATCATCAACCATCAAAAGAAAGAAACAAACATCCTATGGGGAGCATGCAAAGGTCAAAGTCATTTTCTCAATTCTAATCGAGTGACATCATCAAGCATCAAAAGAAAGAAACAAACACAAGCACAATTAGAAAATAAATGTGGAAATACATGTGTCTTTAAACAATGACTTGAGCACAATGCTTTTATGATCCTACTTCATGATCTCTATAAAAGCAAGTAATACATACATTTGTAGTCCCACTTATGGCAATGAAAAGTGATAAAGAATGTGAAGTAAAATAGCACGTAAATACTAACGGATATCAATTCAGCAAAGTGATCCAATGCAAAGAAACCCGTAAAACTTCATGCAATATTCGTATCAATATCTAAAACAATAAGTGATCCCGCATGCGAATAAGTATCAAAGTGTCGATGTGAAAATAAATCACAAATAGGAATGTGTGTCAAACATATCCTAATATCAATATGTATACCGCATCAAATAAGAATCTAGACAAGCATTACGAAATACAATATAACACGAAATATGTGTCCACATCCAGATAACAAAACAGATACCTATATAAGATAACAAACCATACAAAATACAAGATAACGTAGAATGTGTTGGAAATATCCGTATAATAAAAACACCGTATAAGATAACAAAACATATATAATAGAAAATACAAGATAACACGAAATGTGTACATATCCTTATAACAAAACAGGTATCTACATAAGATAACAAACCATACGAATAGCAAAATAATGTTGAATGTGTATCGGACACATCCGTATAGCAACATAGAGTGCCTGCACAAGATACGATCTATACAAGTAACATAATAACACGAAATGTGTATCGTACATTCAGATAACAAAATAGTGCACCGCACAAGATAACAATATATACAAGTAACACAATAACACATAATGTGTGTCATACGCATCCATATAACAAAATAGTGTACCGCACAAAATACAATTCATGCAAATAATAACAAAATACGTAATGTGTTTCAACACACCGAGTACTAAATAGTACACCTCCACCGATAACGATCCGCATGCGATAACAAAATACAATGGTATATACGATTCAAAATGTGTATCGTACATCGAATATCAAACAACACATGCACGAGATGACGATCCGCAAGTGATAAAATACTATATATATATATATATATATATATCGAATGTGTCGTACACATCCGAATATCAAATAATATACTAGCAAGATATCAATCCGCAAGTGATAATAATGCGGAAATTAAACCGTAATGAAAGTATTGAATATCAATTGTGGAAGACTGATCCCAAGTAAGGAAAATCGGAAAAATTCATGCAAGCTTCGCATCAACCAAAGATAAATAATCATGAAATCGATATAAGAAGATGCGTCAAGCATCTATGTGAAAATAAATCACATGCATCCACATCGTCATATAATAGTCTTACACAAGATACAAAATTATAGAATGCAAACAATCTGCTAATCTCGTGGTGCAAGAAATCTCCATCGAAAGCTTGCACAAATCCATAAAAAAAGAGTTAACGGAATCAATCCCAAGCGCGATGTAATCCTAATTCTAATCATGTAGCAACATTAATTCAATTAATTCCTAAGCTAATGAAAAAAATTATGGAAAAATACCATCAAGTCATAAATCAGCACGTTAATGTTCATACAAAATGTCAACAAAAAATCGTGAACATATCATCAATAATTAATTGCCAAGAGATTAAGAACAAAGTGAAAATATAATGAACAAGGTGGGGGTGTTTGACTGGCCTCTGGTGTATGGAAAAGAAATTAGGCCCACACCAAGCCCAAATCAAAGATCCATCAGCATTTCATTTAATTTTCTGATTATTATATATATTAAGTAATAAAAAAACAAATTAACAAAATGCAAATTAAATAGAAAAATTGAAAGAGGGCTGGGGCAAAATCAATTGTGACGGTTGTACTCCCGCGCAGAAATTCTTCTCTTCAACACAGTGAAACTGTGCAATCTTCTTCATTCAATTAATCACGGCGGCGCAATTTCGATCACCCACGGCGGCGCGATTATGCTCCTCCATTTCGATCTTCTTCTCCGATCATATTTCGCCACGGTCACACCGCTCAACAGTTTCTCTCAGATGATCTCCGACGAACATCGACGCACGCGTCCCTGTTTTGATTTGCTTCAACTTTCGCATCTCCGATCTCACCACGGAGGCGTGAATGAAGTTCCGAGGAAAATCTCCGGTAAGCTTCGATTTGTTTTCGGTTTACTTTTGTTTGATTTTCTCGCGTTTCTGCGTTTTCTACGGTTGCAATGAAGGTTGATTCAGTGATAAGGTTGACTCTATGGTTGTGATGAAGGTTCAGTGATAAGGGACACGTTGATGAAGGGACGTTGAGGATGATGAACTGTGATGAAGAGTGTAGCCAAGAAGATGATGAAGGGGATGCGATTTGCAGGAGATTGATTCAAATCATGAATGAGCTTAAATCACTTTGAATGAGGATAGATAACATAATCTCTATTGAATCAAACTCTTGAGAAATCAATATTTTAACGCTTTGATTACCTCTGAACTCTAAAGGAACAAATTCCAATCAACTTGCATCTTCAATGAATCCCTAAATCAATTCAACTCTAATCCACACCAAACTTGCACTCCAAACAAACAAGTATTAGAAAGAATGTTGCCATGATGAAAGGTGAACCCTAATAACTCCGCACCCTAATCCACTTGGTTTCTTGAAAAGTGGCTTTGTCTTGATAAAAATGAGTATCTTGATGAAAGAATGAATTCCCAATGATCACGAACACAAACCATAACTCTTCAATCCAAAATTGATGAAGGGATATATCGAATAACCCTTGATTGAAGATGAGATCCTAAGAGCCATAAAAACCCAAATTCCATACTTTCTTGTTTGAGGAAGAATAACCAAAAGAAACACACTTTATTGAGCATATACACCTCAAACCAAAAGAGAAACCTAATATTGCACGATCACTAAACTTTGAACCTCATGGTATTTTATTAAATGTGAATGTATGCATATGATGATGAAACATAAGTCAAATGAGATCGAAATTAAGAGAGTAAATTTTGGGGTGCAACATGATGTATGAGGAGGGTACCCTCGTCTATTACGGGAAGTGGAAGAAGAAAGTGGTGATACATGAGCTCAAGAGCCGAACACCTATGTGTTAACCGAGTTAAAGGTAACAAGAGCCTCAATGATTGACTATTTTCCCTTCGAATGGATTAATATTGTGCAATTCTTCCATGACTTAATTGGGATTGGCTATGATCCATAATTCCGGTAAATATACAAGCGTTAAACAATGAGTTTTATTCAAACAAAGGCAAAATATTGGAGACTGGTTGATTACGGAGATGTATCTTTGTATTCTGGGTATACGTTGTAAACTTAAAGATATGCATATCTGTAACAACGTGCAACTATAACCACCATCCATAACGGAATGTAGACCCCCCAAATCTTCAAAACTAATACATTGATTGTAGAAACTACCTATCTAACTCGTTTCTCATTAGGTATAAGCTATCAAACATGTAAAATCTATCTATTTCAGAACCTAAAATTCAACTTCTAAACATTTATATATAAACTCAATAAATGGGAAAAACGTAAGTTAGTGTCTTGAAGTTAAAGGGCTAAAGTTGGTTGATGTTGTTTTATGCTACTTAAATGTGGTTTGAGAGAGTTTGAGAAACTCTAACTCGTTTCTCATTAGGTATAAGCTATCAAACATGTAAAATCTATCTATTCCGTAACCTAAAATTCAACTTCTAAACATTTATATATAAACTCAATAAATGGGGAAAACGTAAGTTAGTGTCTTGAAGTTAAAGGGCTAAAGTTGGTTGATGTTGTTTTATGCTACTTAAATGTGGTTTGAGAGAGTTTGAGAAACTAGGGTACATGTGGTTTGAGAGAGTTTGAGAAATGGGGAAAACGTAAGTTAGTGTCTTGAAGTTAAAGGGCTAAAGTTGGTTGATGTTGTTTTATGCTACTTAAATGTGGTTTGAGAAACTAGGGTACATGTGGTTTGAGAGAGTTTGAGAAACTAGGGTTTGAGAGAGTTTGAGTGAGGAACTTGAAGGGTTTCTAGCATGTTTTGAATGAATAGTGTCGAGATGCATTACTAAGCTTTATGAAGATGTATCTCGGAATAATTGCACGTGGAGTTATGTCTCATCCAAACTTGCATTCAATGTTGGGCCAAGAGAAGCATACGTGAATGTATCTCCGATTAATTATTTCCATTGATTTTGGACCTGATTCAAAAATGTGTTGAATATTAATGTGTCTAGAGATGTTTCTCCATAAATTAAAAATATAATTGTATTTTCACGAAGTATTTTAGTAATATATATATATTGCATTGAGAAATATTTTTTTAAAATTATTTATTTTAAATTTTGAATGGATATCATAAAATTTTAATGTTTTCAAATATATAACTTAAATGTATGAGTAGATAAGTTGTTTAAAAAGTTAGACAACACTCATACAAATTACATCCTTTGTTGCTTTTTTATAAAAAAGAAATGTTTAAACACATTTTAAACGGGTTGTTAACCCAATAGTATTTTAAAATTGACTATGTGCCACATGTATATGAAACTGACCACACCTAAAAAATATCTATACATTATTGATAGATCTTATTATTATTATTATTATTTTGAAAAGAAATAATAACAAGCACACGGGTTTGGTTCTGTTACGAGACTCAAATTTATTTAAGATATGTATTTTTTAATAAAAAGTATCCGTAAAAAAAAAACTAAAAATATAATTAATAAAAAATATTTTGATCAGTAACTTTGTGTTTTCGTTAATAATCACTATTTTGATTAATAATTTCATGTTTCCGTGTGTAAATATTATTTTTGTTTAGGTATCACTATCAAAAATATTTGGATCAATAGTAAATTTCTGTATATCAAAATGTTCTCATTGATATTCAATATTTTGATAAGTAACTTCATTCTTGTTAAGATTAAATATTTTAATCAATAACTTCAAATTTTAGTTAATATTTAATATTTTGATCGAGAATTTGAAATTTCTATTAAAATTAAATATTTTAATCAGTTCCTATTAATACTTAATATTTTGACTTGACCCATAAAAATCGTTTGACACATATAATTAATAACTTATACATAATTACATAATAGTTTTGTTTTTGTGATATAAATAATTATAAATTATTCATATATAATTTTCATAAAAAATTTAAATTTAAAATAATTATTTATTATATTTGTTTAAAATTATTTCAGTAATTTAATGTTTTTGTTAATCGAAGACAATATTATTTCAATTTGTATATTTAGAAGATTAAACATATTTTATTAAATGATAAATTAAAATTAAAAAGACTTAGTATGGATCCATGGGAATCTAAATCTGACCACAAAATCTGCATATTTAATATCTAAGTCACTTATATTAAAAATTTACCCATAAGAATTTAAATCACCACAAAATATGCATATTTAATATATAATATTAATTATTTTCAAATCATATTTCATTATATTTATTAGTAATCCATAGGGACCACAAATAAATATGATATTTGTCATTCTATTAATGCATTTGTTGTACAAATTAATTAAAATATTATTTTGTAAAGTATTCACTTTTTTAATTTCTCGCGTTTACAATTGATGGTATATCGGATCTTTGGTTCAATATATTATATTATCATAATTGCTCTTCATTTCCTTTTAGACTTGAGATTTTATTATTTGTTTTTTCATCAAATCAAATCTGGTCATTAATCATCCTTCATCTAAGTTTTAGTTTTATTCTGTTTGTTAAAATTGATATTGTATACAAAATATTTTTGTTAGATTTTTATTCAAACTGTATGAAGTTGTATGGAGTTTGAAATGTATGATTGTGTAGTCATATTTGAAGACAACATAGATCTCTCACTCTATGACTCAATGCCTACAACTTTATGCTTGTTCGTTTTATCTGACCTGAAACAAAAGAAATACATTTTTATTAAATTAGAAAAGGTCATCATTCATACATTACGTTGAAAAAAACTTAATATTATAGATTAACACAAAGTCTTATAAATTATATGAGAATAATAAAGGTTAGATTTTAAAAGAATGATTGAGATTAAATTGTAACCTTTATCAAAACATGTGTCATTAATAGAAAATTTTTTAATAAAGATCACAATTTAATTTCAACATTTCGCTTTTAAATCCAACGATTTTTATTTATTTTATATTCTCATATAAATTATCTATTCTCATATGATATACCCTTATATATATATATATATATATATATATATATATATATATATATATATATATATATATATATATATATATATATATATATATATAAGATCAATTATAAAGAGTTTCAGATTAATATTTTTTAAAGTCAACCGTTGGATTGAAACATACCATCATATAGATCATACATGTAAAATTTGAAATTAATCTATAATGATTTACTATACGATCAAGATATCCAAAGACTAACATCAAAATAGACTTTCATATAACGTTAATTTTGATGTAGTTCAATTATATAGTAAATCATTATAGATTAATCTCAAACTTTATAGATATGATCTAAATGATGATATGTTTCAACCCAACGTTGATTTTAAAAATATTAATCATGACATTTTGAGTGTAACTCATGGTGTAACTCCTCGGATGTAATTTGATCCCTCCTTATATATATATATAAGTTATGTTTTAGTTTCTACAAAATTATTTATGTACATAGTTTTAATCTTTGTAAAAATTACAAAAACGTCATGTAAAAATAATTTTATACGACTAAAATATGACATTTTTTTATATGGACAAAAAATTAAATTTAAAATATTTATAAGAAAAGAATATTTAAAATATTTTTTTACACTAGGGTACATTTATTTATTTTATCTCAAACTCATGTGACTGAAAGATTCCCATATAAAATAAACATCGATTTTTTATGATTTTTTATATTAATTTTTCTTTGATTAACTGCATACAAAACTACTGGTTGAGCGAGTTGATGAACGACAACAAGGTTAAGCCATAATCTCATCACCGACCCATGTGTCTCCATGGATTTCGATGTTCATTCTCAAAAGTAGTAACACCAGCATTGCATATACCTCTATATCTACTGTGGACTCTAAGAAAGTTCAACCTCCAAAATCATTTGCTCAAGCAGTGAAAGGGGTTTGTGACATCCCCATGTTGCAACTTCCTCAACCAATCATCAAAGAGGATCGTCCCTCCATCTCCATTCCAATGGAAGAATACAAATTTAGGCTTGAAGAATGCAAATTTATACTACATGGTAGGATTTTGTGGCCAAAAGGATCCACTCCTCTTACTGCGGCGGCTCTTAGGAAGAAATTATTTGTTCTTTGGTCAGAGGTGAAGAACTGGGGTGTTTTGTCTTTGGGAAAGGGATTCTATGAATTTACATTCTACTATAAATAAGATATGCATCGAGTTCGTGCTTTAGGATCGATCAATTTGTCTCCTGGCACTTTGAAACTTTTTGCGTGGACCATAGATTTCAATCCGGCGGTGCAAAGCAATACTTCTGCTCAAGTCTAGGTGAGATTCTTTGGTCTCTTATAAGAGTATTGGCATCCTTAGATGCTTTTTACTATTGCAAGCTTCATGGGGACACCAATTTGCATTGATGTTGCATCTTCCAAGGCTAGAGTGGATAAAACATTTGGATAGTTCGTTAGAGTCTTGATTAATATGAATTTGGATCAAACTCTAAATCATAATGTGTTGACTAAAAGAGAAGAATTTGTTTTTTCTCAGACACTGAATACGAAAACCTTCCTGATTTCTACGCACATTGCAGGAAAACTAGTCATGTCACTAGTAGAAAACTACCCAAAAACCTCCTGAAGTCAGGGTTGAGCAACGTTCAGAGGATAGAATTGAGGGTGTCGTGGAAGGTCATAATTTTGTAGAATATGCGGGTGTTGTGGCAAGTCATTGCAATTATCTAGGGGATGGGAAGGAGCAGGATGTTTGTGATGACATCTCTTCAGATGAAGACCCTCGAATTGTTCTAACAATTCTATCAATTTCGTAACGCAACCTCCCGATGATACTTAATCGTTCTTATTTTGTGCCCAAAATTTGGTGGCTCAAAATAGTGAAGCTGAGGTTTTCCTTCAAAAATCTCGGGAAAACTTGCAAGAAGACCCATCGCAGGACAAAGGGGCTTTCTCCAATGTTGTTACCATTCTTAAGAAGAAAAAGTTTAAGAAATATATTTCCTCTAGGTCTCAAGCAGGGCCAAAGACTGTGTCCCAATGATTTTCATTATTTGGAACATTATAGGCGTGGCTAGTGCCTCTTCAAGATTAGCCTTGAAAAGACTCATCAAGACTAACAAACTTGATTTTCTGTTTATTGCCGAACCGAAGATGGACTTCGAAAAATTCCCTTCGAATTGGTTTTCCAGACTTGGCTTCAAAGAGTTCGCCGTGGTGCAACCTTCTCTTGGCCCTTCCAAGATTGGTATTTATCCTAGCATCATATGCTACACTGATCAATCACTTTTTTTTGTCATTGTGGATAATAAACTCATGGTTGTTATGGAAGTTTACGCGGTTACTAATATCATCACAAGGAGGGAGCTTTGGAGGAATCTTAATCTGCTGCAAGCTAATAATCTTGTGCCTTAGGAATTCATCGGGGACGTCAACTCCATTTTAGGGGCTCATGAGCATCGAGGCAGACTTAGCCCTATGAAGCGGCCAATGGAAGATTTCAATTATTGGACTAACAATAATTTACTTCTTCACTTTCCTACAGCTAGGGCCATTTTTACATGGTCCAACAAGCGTGACCCGCCTTTCTTTGTGGAGTGTAGTGTAACACGGTGGGAGAACTGACTTAGTTGTTTTGTGTTTTATCGCAAATGTTGCGGTTTAGCAAGAGTCGCCACTGACTTTTCTTTTATCCAATAAGGAAAGGTGAAAAGAAAAGGAAAGACCTTTTATCGATTCTGGGTTCGGGGGATAAGTTATGAAAAAGGAAGGTGTTAGCACCCTTTTCATCCGTAGTTATCTACGGGCTCTTAATTTCTTAGCTCACTTTTGAAAACTTGTTTTGTGTGTGTGTGATTTGTTTGAAAATATTTTGATTTGACTTCATAAAATGATTCTTGTAAATATTTGTTTTTAGCTAGCAATTAAGAGTAATCTACCCACTCAAAGGTCGTTCTTGTTATTTTCCTTCTCCTTTAGGATAGTACCATCCATACCATTAGTTGGTTGGTATCCCCATCCATTGGATGTGAAAGGACAGGTCATCGAATGGTCATTGAAGGCAACATTATAAAGATACCTTAGCATTTCGGGACTATCCTAATTTATTCGTAGGCAACATCGAGGGACACAATCATGTATTCGTAGGGCAACTCGGAGGGTCATCGAGGGACTATGATCTTTATATCGGAGGGACTTATGATGGTGTTACTCGTAGGCCACTTTGTTAAGATATCCCAACGTTCGAGAGACATGACCATTGTTTTATAAGGCAACAAGAGATGATACCCTAGGGGTGCAAGTGTGAAATTGATTCAATTCAGATATTTATCTTGATTAAGGTTATCTAGCTTTGATTTTAGATCTTGCCATACAATCCTATTAGCATACATCTAGAAAGTTTATATATATATATATATATATATATATATATATATATATATATATATATATACGTAAATTAAAGGTGAGGAAAGTAAATGTTCCTACACTATTACATGGTTCAAGCAGATATGTAATAAGATGTGGAAAAGTAAAAGCGGAAATTAAACCTAGACTATTACATCTCATGAGCAGTTACATAATAAGGAAAAAGTGTGAGGAAAGTAAATCTACTATATTACAAAAAATATCCGAGCGACCTATACATCGATTTCTAATATTTAAATAAAATAAAGATAGAAAATAATCATGAAAAATAAATAAATACACGTTCGAATAATCTAATGTCCTAAGTATTTAAAAAAGAAATATTTTGGGTATTTTTGGAATTGATTTTAAATAGGAAAACAAATTAATTAATTAATTAAAGATTAATTATGAAAATAGTTTTAAATTAAATAAAATAAAAATATTTTTGTGTCAAAATTAATTTAACATTTTATTAACCTAAATCTAAAAAGAAAATATTTTTTATGGTTTTTTTATAATATTTAAATTAATTTTTAGAAAATAAATTAAATTAGAAAATAAATTGAAAGAAGAAAAAAAAGGGAAATAGCATGGAAAAAAGAAGCAGAAAAATATATTGCAGACCCTGGGTATCAAACCCAGGTCTTGTGAGTGACTAACGTCCTCCCCTTGCCATCTGAGCTATGTCTTTGTTGCTATTGAAACGAAAAAATTATTATATATTAAAACGAAATTTGAAAATCATTTTAAAAACGCACACTCGCCATCGCTCACCATCGTCTTCAAATTTGAATTTTCGGGGTCTTTTACCCACGGTTCATAGGTAAAGATTTTATCTTTTGCGTCGCTATAGCCACGACAAAAATCAAAACTCAAAAATACAAATTATAAATCCAACCTGAGGCATGGATCGACCGAAATTGCCCTCGAGTTCAATGGTGCCCTTGGTTTTGGCCAATTTTACTCTAATCAAGTTTCCCATTCATGAAGCCGAACCCTAACAATAGTGTTCCTTTATCCTGAAACTCAAATTAAATCACCCGTAAAGGTTCTAAACATCCATACAAACACAAATATATGATCAAAAATCATGTTTAGGATGCGTAAATGTATATAATTGAAAATCGAAAAGATAGAAATTTGTGGTACTTGGTTGGATTGATTCAGAGGTTTTGGACGTTGGTGATGATCGATTTTGCTTTAGAGGGTCGATAAGACCGATTTGATCATCAAAACTCCTTGAATTGGCCCACAAACAAGGTTTCGACCTTGCTCTATTTCCGATTTTGTTAATTATGTTAGGGTTCTTGAGGCAGTTTTTTCGTCCCTTGAGCATGAGATATTGTTGTGTATATATAAGAGAACTAACTAGGTCAACAAATTTGAAGAAAATCCATGGCTTTGAATGAAAAATATTTGATTTGGAATCATAACCAAATCTTTCTATTTTGAGCTTCAATCATGCCTCAATCACTCTTGCTCGGTTTATTGGCTTCCAAGACTGATCTTTTGGGCCTCCATGGAAATTAAACAAGGACCCACGAGTTAATTCACTATTTTTTCATTTTATTTGATTTATTTATCTTTTAATTGAATAAAAATCCAAATAAATATGAATAGAAATCACAAAAATATGATCATGGATTTAGAGGTTATATTTATGGTCATGGACATGTTTGAAACTCAAAACTTAGGCCCATTAGTCCAAAATTCAAGTTTTACTCAATATGTATTTCATGCACTTCTTCAAAATTACCAAACTTGCACCAACATATCTTTCTCAATTATCAACATTTGGAGATGATCTTGGACTTTTTAGAAAGCTTAAGATCTCCTCTAAAACCTCTATTTGGTTTCGTCTTCATTGAAGCTTCCATATCCATGTACACTTCTTTGAGAAAAGATGACTTTTTGTTGACTTTTGAAAGGACCTATAATGTCTTGTCTCATATCTCTCAAATGAATCATTTTTTGGAAAAACCTATAAAATACAAAGATGTAGATAATGGAATTTCCTTCAAAATGAGCTTTGGTTGAGGAATTTCTGATGAAGTATGTGAAATTTATGCTTGGTCAAAGTTCTGTTGACTTCTCCCAGTTTAGGGCCCAAAAAATGGGGAATTTTTCCCCCGCGGGGACGGGGAATAAAGTTCCCCCGAAACACTTTTGGGATGGGGATGGCGAACATATCCCCCGCCCGTGGAGTCCCTGCCCCGCACTAAAATTCTATAATATCGTTAATTAACATATAGTTTAATATTTCTATGTAGGTTTATTTATCATTTCAAATAACTTGTTAGTGAGTAAGAGAGAGAGAGAGAGATCTAAATGACTATTTTAATTTTTTTAAAGTTTGAAAACTTTGTGTTCATGAATCTCAAGATTAAATCATGTTAAAACAACATATTTATCGTAGATGATTAGTTTACTAATTTATTATCGTTAGTTTTTGAATTTTTCTATTAAATTAGTTAAAAATAATAAGTAAAAATTTATGTTTATAGATATCCACAAAAACCGTGGGGATCGGTGGGGACCCGCGGGGATCTGTGAGGACGGAGATGGGGACAAAATCCCCCCGTGGTGGGGACCTGAAATAGGGATGGGGGAATAAATTTGAGGGTGGTGTCATACCCCAATTTTTTTACCTAAGATACCATCTCACATCATTCACATATGCATCATTGCATCACTTACAATTTCAGAACAAGATAGCGTGTGTGTGTGCTCCTTGAGCCAAATTAGGGTTTTGATCAAAAACTTTCATCTTTTCAAGATGTGATCAAATTAGGGTTTGAGTCTTCACTCACCGAAATTGATCTATCTTCATTAATCATCAACATTTGATCTTCAAATTCTCATCATTTCCTCAAGATCTATCATGAATCGATCAAATTAGGATTTTGATCGAGGATGGTGTATCATTGACTTTTTGCTCAATGAATGACCTAATTGCTTGGAGAATGATATCAAGATCATCAATGCAATATATTGACCTAATTTATTGATTCAAAACATCTCAAATGCCATGGTTGATCCTCAAAGACATTCTGAATCATTTGACAAAAAGTCAACTGTCCAGATCAATCAAACTTTGACTTTTTGGTCAACTTTTGAAATTCAAATTTTTTTAATCATCAAAGCATTTCAAATTATCCATCATGATCATAAAAAATCAAAATGTGTGAAAAATTCAACAAAAAGTTAAAACTTGAAATTTTTCTAACACTTAGAAATATTTTCAAGTGTTTTTTATCACTTTTTTCATCATTTTCATGACCATTTTTCACCTAGATCCATTTTGATTCAAGAAAAAATTTCAACATGAAAGTTGTAGATCTTGTTACAAGCTTTCCAAAATGTCCAAGAAATTGAAAAAACATTTTTTTTAGCTAGGGTTTTGAAATTGAAACTTTGAGGTCCATAACCATAATTTACAAGTCATTTTTCCAAGTTTTCAAGTCATTTTTGCAAATTCTTCCTTTTAGAAGCCTTGTCACCATAAGAGATAGGTTTGGCTCAAAAATATCCGATGAGAATGATTGAGAGGAAGATAAGAACACTTAAGATTTTTAACCATGGTTTAGAAATTAACCATGTGCATTTATGGCAAAGATTCCATTCTTACCTCTTAAGCCAACTTGCACAAATCCTCCAATCTTATCTTGCCTTGCTCTCCAAACCTCTTGGCCAATAAATAGAGGCCTTTCCTCATTTGGAAATCACACCAAAAAAATCATTAACTTGTTTTCTCATTCTTTCTTAAATTACAAGTTTCTAAGTTTTCAAAGAGGTTAGAATTCCAAATTCCAACCCTAGCAAATTCTAACCAAAGGTGTCATTCAAATCTCTTCTAAAAATCTTTTAGAAGTTGTTTGAGACTTTAACCCATCACAAAAGCAACCAAAAGTCAGTTTCCTCACAAAAACTCCATTAAAGCACATATTGAGCCTTAAACCTCCAACTCTCAATCCACTTGTGCAAACTTCAATTTATCACTTCAAACATCATCCATATACTCCATAGAAGTGATCCAAACCCTTGAATCACTTCTGAAACCTCATAATCATCATCATCATCATTTTAAAATGGCTCGAACTGCAGTTGGAGTTGGGTAGCAATTTCCAAGTTACCTCCAAGCAAGCTAAGCACTTCTACATGTTCCTTGAAGTCTAGTGAAGCTATACAAATCATAAAACAACTTCTGGAAGCACTCTAGCAAGGAATCCGGTTTCTGCTCATAGAGGTAAGTAACTCCAACTTCGAACTCTTTGATTTTTGCATTCCAGTTTTAAACTTGCCATGCTATCATGTTTCTGCACCTATGAGGATCATAAACCCTCAATCAATTGCTTGATTTGCAGCACCTACACGATTTCATGATCAATTTTCATAATTAGGGTTCATCTGATTTCTTCGAATTCAGTCATCATAGGCTTAAAATATATAAAATTAAAGATCACCATCATGTTCCTGGTTAAAAATCAAGCAAGTTTCATTTTTATACCATCCAATTTCATCAAAAAATGAGGAAGTTAGGAATCATAGCTTAAGGTTGAAGAAGAAGTTCCACGCGCGCGTTTTTCGATTTCTTAAAAATTCAAAAACTTGTTTTAACTTATATTTATTCGTTTTTGTATAATAAATGGATGAAATAGCCACCCCAGTGGCAGCCAACACGCTCTTAGTCCTTTGCCTTGACATAGGTCTGGGGTACGAACCCCACCCATACCTTTTTATTTTTCATCTTTCATTTTTTTTTTCTTTCACTTTTCAACTATTTTTCAAACAATTTCACAAACTTGTTTCTAAATATAATCAAATGGAAGTGTAAATAACAAACCACACATGTGGCCCAATGGTTAAACTTTTGGAAACTTCCAAGCCAAGGTCCTGAGTTCAACACTCACCAAGGCCAAATTAATTTTTTATCACTTGTTTTTTTTTTCCTATCAAACTTCAACATTTTCAAAAACCAATCAAAACTTCTCATTTTGAGATGATTTTTTGAACACTTGTCATTTAATATATCTATTTTATGATTATGTCAAAAAAAATCCAAATATATTTTCTTTTGATATATTTTTTTATTAGGTTTAAAATTGACGTTTTTAAGTATTTTTTATACTTTTCAAAATGTTTTCTTCTTTATTTTTCAAACCTAAATATTTTTCAAAACTTCTTGTGAATAAACTTTCACTTTTCAAACCTTTCAAAATATTTTAATTGACTTACACACCTCTTTTCCATGATCGATTCGATTAATCTTTGAAATACACAAACCGAACTAGGTTTCTTTCTCGGAAATCTTTCGAACTCAAAATCAAATTGATCATGGGCCTCCCTTACGATGTAAGTCCCAACCCTCTTATGTACATACTTAATTTCCTTATATATATTCACCCTTCTGTGTACATATTCATTTCCTTGTACATATTCAACTTTTTTTTCAAATACTCAAGTGTAAACTAGTATCGTTCGCTAGTTTTTATCCACTTGTTTATACACCAATTCCACTGGTATTAAGAGGAGCATTATTTTGTGTGAAACTACTCTTATTCTAGTGGGCCTCCTTGAGTGTAAGTCCCACCCTTGTATATATCAAAGTATACTAGCTTATCCGCTTGTTTTAAACACTTGTTTATGTATTTGTTTTCACACTCCTTTGTATATATTCAAGTTACATTAGCTTTTATTTGCTTGTTTTATACACTTGTTTATATATTTCCTTCATAAACTCATGTGATTGCACACACACTTTGTCATATATATACTTGTTCATATAATTGTTCATGTTTATTTATGTCATTACAACTAGTATAACAACTAGGTTTCCCATAGCCTCCTTGGGCTTCGTACAAAAGAACTCACTTGTTGAGTTAGCCTCTTCGGACTGATAAAAGAACTCCCTTGTTGAGTTAGCCTCTTGGGCTTCGTACAAAAGAACTCCTTCGTTGAGTTTAGCCTTCTCTTGGGCCTCATACAAGAAATGGACTTGGAAATTTCTAACAGCCTCCTATTGACCTTCCAATACAAAGAATCACCTTTAGGATAGAACCCTAAGAGTATGGTTTTCGGTGAAATCAATGTTAAAGCCAAGCCCATACCCTACATCCTTCTCTCCCCAATACAAGGACCCTCGATGTCCCTGAAAGCCTCCTCTTGGGATCAAAATACAAGGACCCTCGATGTCCCTTGGATAGCCTCCTCTTGGGCTTACAATAAAAGGACCCACATGCTTCCTAAAAGCATCCCCCTAATCAATAACAAAACAATTCTCCTTAGAGATAAGACATGAATCATCTCCATGGAAGAAGTATCTCATCTATAGAATCACATACAAATCAAACATTTTTTCAAATCAAACATTTTTTCAAATAAAACATCTTTCTTAACTTGTAAGTGGAAACACTTGTACACTCAAGCAAAACACCCAATGCTTACAATGAAAGATTCAAACGTTTTTCAAATATCTTTCTTAACTGTAAGTGGTAATTGAAGGCTTAAAAAACACTTAGAAGGGGGGGGGGGGTTAAATAAGTTTTTCCCTTTTAAAATTTTCTTTTAGTTAACAACAATCTAAACATATAATGATTTTTATCATGGTTCGTTTGAAACTCAAACTACTCTAGTCCACCCGTCAAGGTGATTTCGCCTCTCTCAACGAGGACTTAATTCACTCTAATCAATCTGATTACAATTGCACAACCAACTGTTGTGACTAACAACAATGCACAAGCCAACTTCAAGTGACTAACACCTCTAAGACTCTCTAGTCCTAGCCTCTAGAAATCAATCTAACCGTCTCTCAAGGAACAATTACAAATGAACTCTAACAAGTGTGTAAAGTTGCTTTTAAAAAGCTTTATCACAAACGTGATTTTTACATAAGAATGTTTAAGCTCATTATAGAAAATAAACTTAATAAGATAGTGTCATACCCCAAAAATTTGCCCTCCATCTACTCAGGAGATTTCATACATCCATACTCAAGGATTCCTCAAGAGTTGATCAGACAAACTCTCTCCTAGACAATCAACCCAAACTAGGGTTTGGTATCTCTCAAGTCAAGATGGATTTCCAACATCTCCAATGGCCTTCATGCCTCCTCATATGCTTCAAAGATTCTCCATGTTAAGTTTCAAGCCTCACAAGTCAAGTTTCTCACAATTGCTCGGATGGTGAAAATCAGATTGGACAAAAGTCAATGTGGTCAACATACATCAAAACTTCGATTTTTGGTCAACATCCTCATTTTGAAGTTACATTCATCATTTGATCAAGGGTTGATCATGATTCATCAAGAAAACTCAAGATTTGCCCAAAAGTCAAACTTTCTAAATTAGGGTTTCTAGATGAAAATTCAATCGAACTTTGACCGATCATAACTTTCTCATACTTTCTCGTAAATTTTTCCACCACCTCTTGTTTTGAAGGAAATTCAATTCTCTACAACTTCATATCTCACAAGAATGTCCAAAAATGCTTCATTTGAGAGGTATGGCTCAAAACATTGTCATTTTCAAAGTCAACAAAAGTCAACTTTTGATTTGAAGATATATTGAGCATGGTAACTCCAATTGAGATGAAACCAAAGACATTGTTTAGAGGACTCTTAGAGCTTTCCAAAAAGTCCAAGAACACTCAAAAATGTGGAAAATTGAGCAAGATACACCATTCAGGCAATTTTGGACAATTCACAAAAGGACATTTTGGTCAAAATGCAAAATTTTCCAAATGGGCCTATAATCTTTTGATCCAAACTTGTTCATGATGTTATTTTTGACCCATAAAAGCTTGGCATTGGTAATTTTCTATTTTCATGATTTATATTTGAATTTTACAATATTTAATTCAAAAATAAATTATGTAAAATATGAAAATTAAGTTATTTTCAATTGAGTTGGATTTATATCTCTTAATGTCCAAGAAAGCCCACACCATTTACCAAATTTGCAAGCCATGGCATTGATGAGAAAATCATATTTTCTTCAAAATTTTATTTGATTTTCAAAGAAAATATTTGCACATTCAATTTCCAATCTTTTTCTTTGTTTTTTCTTCCAAAACTCCTATAAATACCAATGCACCAAAGACAGGGACGAAACCCTAGCTCAAGCCAAACCCTTATTTTGTCAAAATTTTCCAAGAAAGTTGCAAAATCGTGTTCTTGTTTCCAGCCCTTTTCAAATTCAAACAAACCATCCCATTGTCTTCGTGGAGGTAAGTTTGAGTACACACACCATGCCATGGTTTAAAACAAGCCGGATCGATGCATACATGATCATACATATCTCAAACTTTTGATTTTTGCATTTTATTATTCCGTGTTTCCTTGAATCTAATGCTTTTATTGTGTTCATGAGGTTCTACTTGACCGATCCGGGCAATCGTTATTGGTTTTGAACGTCCAAATCTCATAATGCCATGCTTAGGGTTTTGAGCCGAGTTCGAACCGATGGTTAGCAGTTGAAAATCGACACCACCATCGCGATCGCCATGGTTGATTTAGGGGACAAGGTCCTTCTTCTTGTTTATTGATCGTGTTTTATGGTTGAGAAATCGAGCAATGAAGACGACTGAGCTAGGGTTCCGCCGACTCGCTTGACTCAGCGAGGTTATGCGTGGCGGTTTCGCGTGTCGATTCGTCCATTCATAAGCCCGGGTCCACAAGGTCGACCGTATGCTGGATTCAAATCAAACACGCCTACACTTATATTCAAATGTTTCCAAAGTGCATCATGCATCAGTGTCGTCGCGGTCGGGTTTTAAGGTTTGAAGGATGTCTCCACTCGATTCCTCGTTCGTATAATCCCTTTCTTTTTTCAAAACTTGCATATTTTTTTATATTTTTCTATTTTCCAATTATTTTTAATATTTGCATTATATTTTAATTTCCTTACATATTTTTATTCTGCATTAAAAAATTACCAAAAACATTTTTTCTTTTTACATTATTTTCATAAAAACCTTTATTTAATTTAATAAATTAAAAAAAATACATTTTGCATGCATATTTATTTTATTTTTATTTTTGCATTTAAATCACTATTAATTGCATTTTAATTATTAAATCTTTTCCAAAAAATCCCAAAAAATTATTATAGCTTATTTATCTTATTTCCAGCATATATTAATTTTCTCATATTAAAATTTGCATTTTTCACATTTTTCTCTTATTTCAATTTCATCATATGTCCCGATTTTCTTATTTTTCACAGTTGTTCGCTTTGACGCTTTCTTTTATCATTCTATTTTTCCAATAATGTAATGCATGGATGTAATAGTTTAAATTAGGCTTTTATTTTCCGCAAGTTTAAATTATGTATCCGCCCAAAGCCATGTAATAGCGTAGGTTTATCTTTCCGACCTTTACCAATTGCTAGTAATTAGGCGGTATGGCAAGATAATAATTGGACGTAGCTCACACTAATTTCAAGATAAAATATCTGAATTTGACACACTTCTTTCACACACGCACCTTAGGTAATTCTCTCGATGCCTTCGATTTCAAATGGTCATGTCCTCGAACGTAGAGGTATTCTAGCACTGCTGTTTTCAAACAAATCATCATAGTCCCTTCGATACAAAGATCATAGACCCACGATGTCGCCTCCGAATACATGATCTTGACCTCGATTGTCGCCACGAAAATGATGATAGTCCCTTCGAATGTGCTAGATACTCAAGTTGCTTTCAATGACCATCCGATGTCCCTTCGAATGTCCCGCTTACATCCAACGAATGGAGCTACCTACTAACTAATGGGCGCTATTCTAAAGGAATGTAGTACAACAAAACACCACCGAGTGGGTAAATAAGTCTTAGTTGCTTGCTCTATCAAAATGCTTTTCACACCACACACTCTTTTCCCAAAGTTCAAACTTTTCAAAATGAAACATTTCCTAACACTTTGTATACACTCCTACATGAGTCATTACAAAGTCAAAGCGAAATGCCTTTTCAAAACATTTTGTCAAACACACGTAAAGCAATTTTAAAAAGTTATCTAAGAGCAACTAAGAGCCCGTAGAATAAATCATGGATGGAAAGGGGTGCTAATACCTTCCTTTTCATAACCATTCTCCCGAACTCGTAATCTAACGAAGGTCTTTTTCTTCATACTTTTACCTTCCCTTAATTGGATAAAATAAAAGTCGGTGGCGACTCGCTATCCGCACATTTGGATACAAAATCCTACAAAGTCAGCTCACCGTGTTACGTAATCATGACTACTGGGACAACACCCAAAAGAGAGAATTGCCTTAGGATTTTAGATAACTTTTATTGCTTTTTGTTTGACTTGTGATGCTTTATCTTTAAGGGTTGCTTGGGTATTATATTGTTGGGGATCCTACACCGGATCCGGTTTTTTTAGGTAAGTAGCATTAGATCATCGCGACCGCTAGACGATAACTACGCGTCAACATGATGGCTACGTTAGCGTGACACTTTGGTTGCCCGATACTCTTCATTCCCAAGTTGAAGAAAGTATTTGGCTTCGCGGTGTCATCAAGCGCTAACTAAACTTTTAGAACCTTAATTGACCCATCTTGGCCATTAGAAAGTGAGATGGCCCTTTGGTGTAGACCGAGGTTGGTTGATACCGATGCTACTATTGAGATTAGACTTTGGGACATTTTCGATCGACCACTTGGCCGTCAGATTGAAATAAGCGCCCTAGAAAGATCTATGATATGAGATTCCTAGAACCCGTTACTATTATAGGACAGATGAACCAACTCAAACTTTTGTGGGGTAATCACCTATACCTCATGCAAGCCTTAACCCTAGGCTCATTGTGTGAATTGTTTTGTGTGCTAAACATGACATCATGACATCATTCATTGCATATCATTTCTAACTATTTCAAGGACCTAGGATTTATCTTTGCCTGCTTTTGAGGGATTATGGCTTCTAGAAAGACTATCCGAATCAACTTCATGGGTATCCCTCCTCAACTCAAAGAATTGGTTTCGTAAATCCCCACCATGCTCGGCCCATCAAAAGACATGGTTATCTACTTGATTTGGTTATTCCGTTTTGAAGAAGATATGATATGTCCTATTCAGCTTCTTTGATCCAAACACCATTGCTTTACATTTCCAGATTATCGCTGATTCCTACCTTGAAGAGTTCTCTGCTACTGGGATACCTATTCTGACCAAATGCCATTCACCGGTTTGGAAAAGGTTCCTAAGTTCAAGACATCGATCCGCCTTACACCTTAAGCGCCGATATCAAGCCAATTGGGAAACTAGAAGTGGAGTTAAGGGTTTACTTTCCAAGTTCCTAATTAAGAAAGCCCGAGAATTCCTCAAAGTTATGAGTTTCCATGCATTTGAAAACATTGTTGCCTTGCTAACTAGATCTATTTGATTCATGAATCAATGTTCCACCCGCAATCCAAAGGCTACTTTACTTGGAGACATTCTACATTCTCTCCCACACTCGTACTACTAAGAGACAAGGAACCTCATGTGTTGTGTCCTACTTTCAAGGTGGTTTATTTCGCACCTTCCTCCATCGCTTTGAAGAATGAACAAAGGATGAGATGGTCTCAAAGATTGATGTCACTCTCTCATTCCGATATCCGCTGGAATCTTTCTCTCAAAAGGACTTCATTCATTGAGCGTTGGAGAATTCCCAATGTACCACTACTTGGTATAAGGGAGGTATTACTTACAACCCTTCTTTAGCTCTACGCCGCTTGGTTTTGCTCGAAAGATGGTCCACATGATATGCTTCTCCAAGATATTGTGTTCGACTACAATCACGATCTCCGCATTACCGATTAAGGTTTATACACGCTGGGGCATGGTAAAGAAGACTGATACCAAGACTTTGGGGCACCAACTCCATTCCTTGGGAACCTTACCTCAAATGGGTGCGAGCTCGAGCTCAAAACCTCATGATGCCATTCACTGCTTTACCAGAATTATGGAACTCATATAGGTGACGACTATGTCTGTTCTCCATCCCGACATGCCTACCGATTTTGAAGACTTGAAGAGATCCCGATTCAACTAAAGAAGAAAGGGATACCTTGGCTCGCTTATGCAAGTAGAAGAAAGTGTTAGAGTTGACAAGCTACTTCATGAGGAGCAACATCAACGCCTACATCGGCACCAAGACCATGGAGACTTAGAGCTTTAGGATGTTTATGTTTTATTTTATTGCTTTGAACTATCTCTTGTACTTAAAAAGAAAAAGAATAATGAAGAGTACTAATAAATGTTTGTTCATTGCTTGTTTAACAAATTTAAATCTCTTAGGTCCTTGAAAACATTGCATTGCATTCGCATAAACATTGCATAGCATATCATAACATTGCATCACTGTACATTGAGATTGGTTTTCTCATTTGCTCGCTATTTATTTTAGAGAAATGGCTCTTGAACAGATCGTCAAGATCTCAAGCTCGTAATGCCTGGGCCAAGCAGATGTTCACCACTTGGTCCAAGGCCAAGAAGATTTGAAGAAGCTCATCAACAAGAAGAAGAAGGTTGTTGGTCTCCTCAACATGGGTAGACGCTTCAAGGGGGTCCTAAGGTGGTCACCAGACAGCTCTCAAGGAAGTGTCCATACCGAGGGGAGTACCAAGGGTGATGAAGGTGATCAGTGAGCCAAAGAAAGGAGGAGAGGATCATTCCGATTATAGCCAACACTGATGAAGATGACAAGTACAAGCAACTCAAGACCCTCCAATCGTGGAAAACCCAAGATGTCCGGCTGAATTTGATGACCGAGTCTTGTTCCCGTGTGGTGATTCCTCCCAAGTTCAAAGTTCCTACTTTTGCCAAGTATGATGGCATGTCTTGCCCTAAGTCGCACTTGAAGTCCTATGTCCGTAAGATCAATCCCCACACCGATGATGTAAAGTCAGGATGCACTATTTTCAAGAGAGTTTGTCCTAACTCGCTTGGAATGGTACTATCACCTGAGAATGACCGATCCGTACTTGGAGTGATTTGCTGATGCTTTCACGACAAGATGAGTAATGTCGAATTGACACCCACTCGCATGCAACTACAAAGCATGTCTATGGGTCGCGACGAGAAGTTCAAGGAGTATGCCGTAAGTGGAGAGATCTAGCAGCGAGTTCAACCACCCTTGTCCAATGTGGAGTTGGTTGATATGTTCATGGGGACACCGACAGCCCATTCTTCAATCATCCGATTGGAAATTCTTCATCCGGATTCACCGAGTTGATATTGACAGCGAGCGCATGAAGCGGTATCAAGAGTGGGAAGATTCATGGAGACATCTTCAAATGCCAAGAGATCTTTGGTGCTAAGAAAGAAACTAATGCAGGTATGGTCGAAAAGTCGAGCCAAGACCGACCGTGCTCAATCAGGGGGCAGGATCTCCAATCCTACATCAAGACAACCTCGCCGAGACAACGCGCAGAGCTGTAACGCGTACGAAGAAGATGTCTACATGCCATTGTCGCAAGCCTTGCAACACATGTTGAGAGCTGACATTTTGAGGGATCCTCCTCGAATGTCATCCTCTCCGAGATACAATCCAAATGCTAAGTGTGCTTACCATTCCAAAGCCCGTGGCACGACATCGACAATTGTTGGGCTCAAGAACAAGATTCAAGATATGATAGCTGCATTGAGTTTGACCTCCCGCTGAGACCCAATGTGATCAACGCGCCTATGCCTAACCATGACAAGAGTTCCAATGTGGAGACGATACTTATGTTTTCAACATAGATGACTTGACCATTCCTCCGATGATCAAGAAGAATTTGTTGCAAGCTGTCAACCCAAGATGCCCAGAGGATTGTCTGGTGCCCATCCGCTACCGATGGTTGTGCTTGGTCGAGAAGACGTGTTCAAGGCATGATGGATAACGTGATACTATTTCTAAAACCACCGTGCGTGAAGTGTGAAGAAATGTCTAAGTTGAAGATCGACAATGCAAACGAAACTGCGCACATCTTGGGATACCTGGGCAGCCAAGTAGATTACATGGTGAAGTACATCGTCCCTCGATAGTTACAAGATTCCTATTGAAGATGTTAAAGCGACCGGATGGAGTGACGATTTCCCAAGACTATGCCGATGTTAACACTATAAGGATTTCCTCTCACGATCCCTGCCTAGAGTGGCACCTCTCATTATCACTCCAAGACCGCCCATATTCCTCCGACAAGGCTATCCCTTGGAATTATGGAGTCGATGTTTACTATCATGGTGCAAGCCTGACTTTGAAGACCTTCATCACAAGTTTCTATTCCCGACATCGACAACATCACCGGATCCAAGAAGGTGACCAGAACCGAAGGGTATTCTCTCAGATCTCTCCTCCAAAAGACGCATGACTCCAAACCGCATTCCAACTACTCAACCAATATCCCAACCAGAGGAAAAAGAACTCATCCCAAGTACCAAAGGAAGTTGTCAAGACACCTCCAAACAAGAAATGGAGGAAATTCAAGATCATCAAGAAGAGTGATTATAATGTTGTGGAAAAGCTAGGGATGACCGGCCCAAGATCTCCATGCTTGCTCGCTCAGTGCTCCGAGGCTCATGCTAATGCCTTGTAAAGTTTCAAGAATGCTCATGTGCCGCAAGACACTACTACCGATCGCTCAAGTTTGTATTGCTAGCCCTGCCGCAATGGCCTAGGATTCTCGATGTCGATTTGACTCTTCCGAAAGAAACACAACAAGGCCTTGCACATCTCGTTGAATGCAATACCCTATCACATGTTTTGGTGACCGCCTCGCCTCAATATCCTACCAAAGATCGCTTTTGATCGACTGATGTCGAAGGGTTGGTTCGAGACCCAAGTGACATTATCGTGAGAGCTTTTGATGGTTCTAAGCGCAAGCACTTGGAGAGCTCACTGTTAAAGTCGGTTCCCAAACTTTTGATTCCACTTTCTTTGTCATGGACATCCGTCCACCTTATTCTTGCCTACTTGGACGCCTGGACACAAGGCCACCCTACCTTGCATCGTAAACAAGTACCCGTGAAAGGAAGGTTGTCAGGTGTGGTAAGAAGAGTATATGGTCACCATTCACCATTCCGATACCTGAGATGGAGGGTGAATTCTTCGAGACTCTGCTTTTGAAACAATACCCAGTCATGCCTGCTGACTCTCCTGCCACTCCCGGTTGTAAAGTTCCGCCTAGGACGGCCTCCTTGAAAGATGCTCGTCAGAAGGTAGTACTATTTGGGGTCACCCCGATCTTCTTTCAAATTTGACAAGACCGGTTTAGGCTTCACCATCAAGGGTCAAGATGATACGTGCCGCCAACTTCCTTTCCGCCCAGAGTGGAAATAGAAGATTACGACAACACCGACATCAACGCTAGTGGATCTTCCCAACCGCAAAAGGGCTCAAGAATTGGAAGATCAAGACGTACCAATCTCCTTTAGCCGTGAGTAATTGTTTGTTTTGTTTTTCATTTCTTTATGTTTGAACAATAAACTTTGAAAGCCCTGCCTTGCCTCATGGCTTCATGAGGGTTATTATCCGTCGTTATGATTTTCATTCAATAAATCTGGACTTTTGCATTCAATTGGTTTTCTTTTACTTTATCACCCTTCAAAAGCTATGTGTTCTTACACACCCACGTGATACACCGCTAATCACTCCGAATCTCATAATAATATGCTAGTGCTAAATATGACTTCGATAATCCGATCTACCAAGCTCAAGAGTGAGGAAGATTGTGAGTGCTGCATCCACAGAAGAAGAGTTATTAAACACGAAATACTGAAGAGAATTTGTGATGGAGCGGGTCAAGATAGGAGGCAAGTAGAGCAGCGTGTTAAAGAAAGGTTGGTTCAGATGCTACGAGACTATATTGAGGTTTTTGCTTGGTCATACGAAGACATGCCCGGTTTAGACATTGATATTGTGGTACCATTGTCCGATAAAAGAAGGTTTTCCCTGAAATAGGTCTGGCTCGACATGTCCCGAGATGTCGAGAAAATCAAAGTTATGAAGCGCTCAACCTTTCTTAGCGTCACTCTCTATCCTCAAAGGTACCCGTGCCTAAGAAGGATGGTAAGGTACGAATGTGTGGATTACGTAGATCCGAACAGCGAGTCCGAAAGACGATTTCCACTTCCTCATATTGATGTTTTTGACAACAAAGATAAAGTTTTCTCCTTCATGGATGGTTTCTCCACAATCAAATCAAAATGGCCTCAAGACATGGAAAGACTACTGTTACAACTGGGGCACTTTTTACGCGTTTGAACGAAGAACGCAGCGCACTTATGGTAATATACTGTTTCATGACATGATTCATCACGAGATGAGGTCTACGCCGATTACATGATAGCTCATCACGCATCAAGAAGAACATCTCGATCATTTGCGTAAACTGCTTGATAGGTTGAAGAAGCATGACTCGAGACTTAATCCCAACAAGTGCACCTTTGGAGTCGATCCGAAAACCCTAGGGTTTGTAGTCGGGAAGAGGTATTGAGGTCGACCGCCAAGGTTAAAGCTATTCAAGAGATGCCCCCCGCACCGAGAAGGAAGTCGAGGTTTCGGCCGATTGAACTACATTGCCGTATCATTGCACACCTAATCGCTACCGTGAGCCAATCTTCAAGTTGCTAAAGAAAGATCTAGTGGAATGGAACAACGATTGCCGATCGCTTTTGACAAAATCAAGGAATACCCACGTAATCCTCCTATCCCGATGCCACCAAGGAAGACCTCTTATCATGTACTTGATGATTAGAGAACTCAATGGGTGTGTGTTGGGGCAACATGACGAGTCCGGGTCGAAAAGAGCAATATACTACCTTAGCAAAAGTTTACCGATCGTGGAAACAAGATACCGCACCGAGAAAACTTGCAACGCTATTTGGCTTGCTCACGGCTAAGACAAGATATGTTGACTCACACTACCTTGTTGATTTCTAAGATGGATCCGATAAAATACATATTTGAGAAACCAGCTCTCTCCGAAGAATAGCAAGATGGCAAATGATCTTGACCAATATGACATCCAAAGACACTTCTAAAGCGATCAAAGGAAGTGTAGTAGCCGATCATTTGGCTCAAGTCAGATGACTATCGCCTATAGCTCGAAGCCAGATGAAGATGTTTTACTAGTTACAGATTATGGGAACCAGTCCCGACCAGGATTACGCCTACCATTGATGGCATCCCCATTACATGGCCACATTACATAATCCTTTCACCGCCAGATTATGTTTCAGCTTGCACTAACAACATGGCCGAACACTGCGTGCATCATGGGTCTTAAAGTGCTATTGACTTAAGAATCAAGTTTTACAAGTGTATGGAGACCTTTAGTGATCACCGATAAAAGCGAGGGATACATCCGAATCTCATTCCATATCGAGAGCATGTTCGAGTTTGATTCCTTACTTTGAAGAGATCACTTTCAATCATATTCCACGAGAAGAGAATCAATGGACGATTGGCTACTATGTCGCCTATGTTCAAAGTCGATGGGACAACGAGGCTCCCTGTGATCATCATTGAGAAGTTCGACGAACCAACAGATTGTTGTGAGCTTGACGTAAGAGAAACCTTGGTACTATGACGAAGAGGTATCTTGAGACTCGAATATCCCGGCAGGGGCCTAAGAAGTTCATGAGAAGATTTGCATCTAAATTCTTCCCCGAAGACATCTTATACAAGCGCAACCACGACTTGTGCTATCTACCGTAGACCAGAAAACAGAATGTATCATGGAAGAGTTACACGGCTAATTTGGTACCCACTCCAAAGGGACACACTATGGCTAAGAAGATTTTGAGAACAAAGTTACTATTGGTCCACCATGGAAGTCGATTGTCACCGCTTATGCTCGATCTTGTCACAAATGTCGATTATGCCGACAAAGCACGACTTCCAAGACTCAATGTTTTAACTTCTTCGGCCTTCGCAATGGGGCATTGACATGATTGGAGAGATCAAGCCCCACCCAATGGACATCGTTTCATCCTCGTGGCAATTGATTACTTTACCTGTCGCAGTCTCGTCGCTCATACCAAGAATGTTGTGGCTCGATTCATCAAGCATAATCTTATCCGCCGGTATGGCACTCCGAAAGGATTATCACGATAATGGTTCCAGCCTCAACAACAAGATGATCACCGAACTCGCACGCAGCTCAAGATCAAGCATCACAACTTCCCATATCGGCCTAAGATGAATGGCGCAAGGAAGCCGCCAATAAGAACATTAAGAAGATTATACGTAAGATGACGTTACTTACAAAGATTGGCATGAGATGTTACCATTTGCTCTTCATGGTTATCGACCACAAAGACAACATCAACAGGCAACCCCTTCTCTTGTATACTGGGATGGAAGTCCGCCCACCCCGAGGTTCGTGATACCTCAACCGTAGTCCTCCAGAGGCGAGTTGTTAAGACGATCGTCTGTGACCGCTTTGACCGATTAACTTGATTGATGAGAACGATCTCCATCCTCCGCCATGGATGATTTATCGTAAACGAATGATCGAGCATTTAACAAGAAGGTCAAGCACCGAGTCTACCAAGCTCGGTGATCTAGTAGTCAAGCGCATCATTCTTCCACAAGGTGATCCTGTGGGCAAATGGACTCCCACATACGAGGGACCATTTGTAGTCAAAACAAGATTTTCCGCGGAGCTATGATACTTAGCACCATGGATGGTGAAGACTTCCCACACCCCTGAACGCACATAGTCAAAAATACTACGATAAAGAGACCCGCTAGGTCGATAACCTAGGCAAAAAAACAAGGAGATCCCGCTAACCAAAAGGTTCGGGCAAAAATTAAGGATATATACAAAACATGTACACCGGCAAGTCGAAACCCGAAAAGGCGTTTGGCAAAAAGGGTATCCTGAGACCGAAAACCCGAAAGGGCGGTCTAGGCAAAAGTTAGGATTTAAGCTGCATGACTATGTCTCTTCCAGATCACCGCCTGCATACTATCAAGATTCAAGATTCAAATGGCGAAGATCGCCTACTCACTTTCTACCGCAGAAGGAGATGAGATAGTCGAAATATATGAGTACTAGCATAGTGGGACTTAACGAGATTGTTTCGACAGCCTTTTACTTTTCTTGTGTACAAACCACTTGGCCATACGCCACCTTTCAAATAAATACGTTTTCTTTCTCTTACATGGTTGTTATTTGCAATAAGTCCAACGCTTGCTTTGAATGACTATACGATTTGACAATAAAAATCTAATCACAAACATACTAAAAGTGAACATACAAAAGTACTTACTACAGTTCCGTGAATTGGGATGACGACGAAAGTCAACAAATAGTTCCCCACGAGCATAAAGGTGTCACCACAACACACCTTCCCCAAATGGAGTATAAGGGAATCCACGAGCAGAATTCCACTCAATCGAGCAACGCCACATCCCGCCAACACTTCATCCCCAAGCAGATATTTCTCAATCCTCCCCTTCTCCCAAAGCCAGTATCTAGACCCAAGACTTGGTCGATAGTGCATCGGAGGAAACATACACCTTTATTCCCCACCAGAGATTACAACGGACTCCAAACTCTTCTAGCCTTGGCCCTCAAAGAACCATCAAATGTTCTCCAATGAGATCTACACTGAATCCCTGAGAGCGCCTCTTTAAATTTCCTCAAGAGATCTACATACAAGGTCCTCAACAGATCACCTCCCACTCTCCTCAATAGGTCTATATGAGATCTCGACAACGAGCTCAAATTCTACCTTCCTCAACAATATCTAGGCCCAAGACTTGGTCGATAGTGCATCGGAGGAATCCAGATATCTTTCTTCTCCTTCAAAAGGGTTCTCACCTACCAATTCCCCGTGCGTAAGTCGAAATCTTCAAACAGAGCATCCGCATCTTCTTCAAGATGGATATGTTTTGAAATACCACAACATCTATCATTCATACATTACTCATAAAGTCATAATTCATGCATATGTTTTCATATACATCGTCATGCATCATACTTTGCATAAGACTAACTAATATTCTATCAAAGTTTTCTTGTTTCTCCAAAATGTAATAGTCACTTCCGACACAAACAGTCCGTGATTAAGCCCCTTGTCGACGGAAAACTATCCAAAGACCGCCTCCCCGACGGTGTCCAGATTAAGCCCCGAACCGACGGAAAACTATCCAAGACCACCTCCGTTATCCTCCGATAACAAGCAATGGATCAACACCGATGCACAACAGTGAAGCTATCCACATTCTTGCCAACTACAATTTCTCCTGAGTAATCCGCAAGATTTATTCTGATTATCATAAAGAACACAGAGTCTAGCGCATTTGCCGCAGCCTTGGATGGCATCTTAAGCCCATCTCCGACTATTTGTCAACATCTCTTCACTATCGAATATATAAAAATCAATAGACCAATAACTTCATTCAAAGATAAAGCCTAACGACGACTCTCCTGATGGCATCTTAAGCCCATCTCCGCTCCTTCCACTTCCAGAACATCTACATAGCCTCAGCGACGGCCACTCCCAAAGATCGACCTTCCAGATGGCATCTTAAGCCCATCTCCGCCGCCTCCTATTTAACAACCTCGAGTCTAGCGCATTTACCTGCTCCCCAGAAAGTCTCCAACTTCTCCAAATGGCATCTGAAGCCCATTCCCGCATCATCCACCAATGGCAGTGCAAATTTTGTACTTTGTGTTCAATCATCTTCTACCTCCGTGTCACGAAGACAAACGTCAATCTAACCCTTCCAAGACAAGAAGATTGAACAGGCAGCCGCATACCCCAAAATTTGCCCTCCATCTACTCAGAGATTTCATACATCCATACTCAAGGATTCCTCAAGAGTCGATCGACAAACTCTCCTAGACAATCAACCCAAACTAGGGTTTGGTATCTCTCAAGTCAAGATGGATTTCCAACATCTCCAATGGCCTTCATGCCTCCTCATATGCTTCAAAGATTCTCCATGTTAAGTTTCAAGCCTCACAAGTCAAGTTTCCTCGCACAATTGCTCGATGGTTAAAATCATCAGATTGGACAAAAGTCAATCGTGGTCAACATACACAAAACTTCGATTTTTGGTCAACATCCTCATTTTGAAGTTACATTCATCATTTGATCAAGGGTTGATCATGATTCATCAAGAAAACTCAAGATTTGCCCAAAAGTCAAACTTTCTAAATTAGGTTTCTAGATGAAAAGTCAATCAACTTTGACCGATCATAACTTTCTCATACTTTCTCGTAAATTTTTCCACCACCTCTTGTTTTGAAGGAAATTCAATTTCTACAACTTCATATCTCACAAGAATGTCCAAAAATGCTTCATTTGAGAGGTATAGCTCAAAACATTACGTGTCATTTTCAAAGTCAACAAAAGTCAACTTTTTATTTGAAGATATATTGAGCATGGTAACTCCAATTGAGATGAAACCAAAGACATTGTTTAGAGGACTCTTAGAGCTTTCCAAAAGTCCAAGAACACTCAAAATGTGGAAAATTGAGCAAGATACACCATTCAAGTGGGCAATTTTGGACAATTGCACAAAAGGACATTTTGGTCAAAATGCAAAATTTTCCAAATGGGCCTATAATCTTTTGATCCAAACTTGTTCATGATGTTATTTTTGACCCATAAAAGCTTTTGCATTGGTAATTTTCTATTTTCATGATTTATATTTGAATTTTACAATATTTAATTCAAAAATAAATTATGTAAAATATGAAAATTAAGTTATTTTTCAATTGAGTGGATTTATATCTCTCTTAATGTCCAAGAAAGCCCACACCATTTACCAAATTGCAAGCCATGGCATTGATGAGAAAATCATATTTTCTTCAAAATTTTATTTGATTTTCAAAGAAAATATTTGCACATTCAATTTCCAATCTTTCTTTGTTTTTTCTCTTCCAAAACTCCTATAAATACCAAGCAATGCAAACCAAAGATGGGACAAACCCTAGCTCAAGCCAAACCCTTATTTTGTCAAAATTTTCCAAGAAAGTTGCAAAATCGTGTTCTTGTTTCAGCCTTTTCAATCCAAACAAACCATCCCATTGTCTTCGAGGTAAGTTCTGAGTAAGTACACACTCATGCCATGGTTTAAAAATGTTTGATCGATGCATACATGATCATACATATCTCAAACTTTTGATTTTTGCATTTTATTATTCTGCTGTTTTTGAATCTAATGCTTTATTGTGTTCATGAGGTTCTACTTGACCGATCCGGGCAATCGTTATTGGTTTTGAACGTCCAAACTCAATGCCATGCTAGGGTTTTGAGCTCGAGTTTCGAACGAGCTGGTTGTGAAAATCGACACCACCATCGCGACGCCATGGTTGATTTAGGGGACAAGGTCCTTCTTCGTTTATTGATCGTGTTTTACAAAGTTAGAGAAATCGAGGGAGATGAGAGTAGGTCTCGCCGACCGCTTGACTCAAAGTAGGTTATGCGTATGCCTCGGTTCGATCTTCCATTCATAAGCCCCGGGTCCACAAGGTTGACCTATGGATTCAAAACACACGCCTACACTTATATTCAAATGTTTCCATTTTCAAACACCAAGGCATCATAAGTACCTGTCGTTTTAAGTTTCAAGGGATGTCTCCGCTCGATTCCCGGTTCGATAATCCTTTTTTCAAAAATATTTTTTTATATTTTCTATTTTCCAATTATTTTAATATTTGCATTATATTTTAATTTCCTTCATATTTTATTCTGCATTAAAAAACCAAAATTTTTTCTTTTTACATTATTTTCATAAAACCTTTATTTAATTTAATAAATTAAAAAAATAATTTTGCATGCATATTTATTTTATTTTTATTTTTGCATTTAAATCATTATTAATTGCATTTTAATTATTAAATCTTTCCAAAAATCCCAAAAATTATTTTAGCTTATTTATCTTATTTCCAGATATATTAATTTTCTCATATTAAAATTTGCATTTTTCTAACATTTTTCTCTTATTTCAATTTCATCATATGTCCGATTTTTTATTCTTTCACAGTTGTCCGTTTGGACGCTTTCTTTTTATCATTCTATTTTTCCAATAATGTAATCGCTCATGGGATGTAATAGTTTAAATTAGGCTATTTTCCAAGTTTAAATTATGTATCCGCCCAAAGCCATGTAATAGCGAGGTTTATCTTCCGCACCTTTACCAATTGCTAGTAATTAGGCGGTATGGCAAGATAATAATTGGACGTAGCTCACACTAATTTCAAGATAAAATATCCGAATTTGACACACTTCTTTCACACACGCACCCCCTTAGGTAATTCTCTCGATGCCTTCGATTTAAATGGTCATGTCCTCGAACGAGGTATTCTAGCACCGCTGCTTTTCAAACAAATCATCATAGTCCCTTCGATACAAAGATCATAGACCCACGATGTCGCCTCCGAATACATGATCTTGACCTCGATTGTCGCCACGAAAAATGATGATAGTCCTTCGAATGTGCTAGGATGCTTCCTACAAGTTGCTTTCATGACCATCCGATGTCCTTCGAATGTCCCGCTTACATCCAACGAATGGAGCTACCTACTAACTAATGGTATGGCCGCTATTCTAAAGGAATGTAGAAGTACAACAAAACGACCAATTCGAGGGGTAAATAAGTCTCTTAGTTGCTTGCTCTATCAAATGCTTTTCACACCACACACTCTTTTCCCAAAGTTCAAACTCTTTTCAAAATGAAACATTTCCAACACTTTGTATACACTCCTACATGAGTCATTACAAAGTCAACGCAAATGCCTCTTTTCAAAACATTTTTGTCAAACACACGTAAAGCAATTTTAAAAAGTTATCTAAGAGCAACTAAGAGCCCGTAGAATAAATCATGGATGGAAAGGGTGCTAATACCTTCCCTTTTCATAACCATTCTCGAACTCGTAATCTAACGAAGGTCTTTTTCGTTACTTTTACCTTCCCTTAATTGATAAAATAAAAGTCGGTGGCGACTTTGCTATCCGCACATTTGGATACAAAATCCTACAAAGTCAGCTTCACCGTGTTACGTATAGTATTTGATTTTGGCAACAGAAGTTTTTTCTAAGTTGTTTTTGAATAGTTGTCCTCGTGAATCAATTAATATTCTTCTTTGAACTTTTGCTCTTTATATAGCTTCTCATGAATAATTCCGCTGCATTTGCTGTCTTGGATGATGAGAAACGCCATAAATGTTGCTCGAAAGTTGATCCACTCAAGGCTTAAGACGTGTTAACTTTAATTAGTAACAAGATCTTATCGACTTTGTCTAGAAGATGACGATTGATAAATCATGATCTTCTACAAGCCTTGCTCAAAGTATCTTCTGTGCAGGTTTCTGGTGCTTCTATCGTGGTCGTGGTTAGCATGCTTCCTTCAAAATTTGCTTTCCGCGTAATTAAGTTCATTCATCATTAGAACTTATATTACTTGTTTCAACATAATTTGATATTTTTTATTCTAGAATGCTTGAGTCGAACATCATATGCTTCTTTCGTGGTTGCTTTCACTTGTGTGTCTGGGTTATTTTTATCTTCTAGAACTCTAACTCTTGTTTACTCAAAGAATTTGATATTTCTTATTCTAGAAAGCTTGAGTCATAACATCATATGCTTCTTTCTAAATTGCTTTCAACTTGTGTGTGTTCGTAAGTTCTTTTATCTTTTAGAACTTCTAACCTTGTTTACTCAACATAATTTGATATTTCTTTATTCTAGAATTCTTGAGTCGTAACATCATCCCAAATGAGAACAATACATATCGTAGTATCATATTTATTATACAAAATTTATTTCACTTGTTATCATAAAACTCTAAGATATGATTAGAACCAAACTATGTTCTAACAATCTTCCCTTTTGATGATGACAAAAGTATTAGATTTTGATTAAATTTTTATTTATATATGAAGAACATATCCCCCCGAGATAAATAATTAAAGAAAACTAAATATATATTAGAACTTCCCGAGATTGTTCTTTCGAGCTTTTAGAGATCCTTCGGTTTTCTTTTTCATTTCAAAGCTTGAATCATTTTAGAGTTTGAGGCTTTATAATTTGGGTTTGTCTTTGCAACATCTTCTTCGTAGCTTATGTAATCCTCAGATACTTTAGAAGCAAATACACTTGTATATTTTTTTTGTTAGAAATGTTTGACACTTTTGTCCCAATAACATGTTATAATTAATCCTATCAAAATCTCAATTTTCTCCCCCTTTTTGTCATAAGCAAAAAGTCATTGTTTAAAATAATAATAAAGGAAGCAAAGTGTCGATAACATTAATTTTAAAGATACGGTTACAAAAGGTTTGTAAAAAACAAAACATTTAAAACAATGATGCACATAAGGTTGAAAATGGAAGGACTAAGTGGGACGAGAAACTAGGGAAACAGAAGGTTCTTGATTTCATTGGAAGAAGTATTTAAAGAGAAACACATGTATGAAAAGTTTAAAGTTAATTTAAAACAATTAATCATCACACGCATAGCCCGACAATAAAGGGATTTCTTGATATTTGAAAAGATTGCAACAATACTAGGAATGCGTGTCAATAGCTAGCACCGCGTGTGTGACCTATCGAAGTTTTGAACACTTGTTCAAATTCTAGGTTGAAAGCGTTATGCTTATTTAATATAATGAACTATCGAACCATATTTGTAATGAAACATTTGGGAAATATTTCGAACTTCTAGATATGGTTTTAACTTAACTTATCTTCTAACTTCTAAAGAGATGTTAACTAGAACATTCATTTAAGAGAAGAACTTCGACAATAGCAATAAACACAATTTCATTTAGGACAAAATTCCATACTAATATTCTTTAGAATGAATTTAAATCTATCTTCGTAAAGAGGTTTAGTAAAATATCATCCCATTGATGGTCTTTGTCTACAAAGTTTAAAGTTAAAACACCTTTTGAATATAGTCCCTTATGAAATGATGCTTAATTTCTATATGTTTTGCCTTAGAGTGCAAAATAAGAATTTTTTATAAACATACAAGTGGTATTATCACGTAAGATAGGAATCTTACACTCATACAGATTATAGTCTTCTAGTCGACTCTTCATCCGAGCATCCGAAAAGCAACCAAGAGCTACATATTCTCGCTTTAGTGGTTGAAAGTGCAATTGTGGCTTGCTTCATGCGGCACCATGAGATCGATTTTCACCCAGAATTGACAACTTCCAGAGGTGCTTTATGCTCTACTCATTCCAAAAAATCAACACAATAACCTACTAATTTAAATTCTTTGGTTTTTCCTAAAATAGTCCAACATTAGTAGTACCTTTCAGATATAGAATTCACTTAACATCGCTAAGGAGATACTGGGATCTAATAGAATCTTGCACATAAGCAAACGCTAAATAGAATATCCGCCTAGATAAAGAAGAGATCAAATCATACCCAGAGTTTCGATCTACCTTCTTACTTACATCATATTTTTCCAAATGCATGTAGGATGCATTGGATTCTTGCTTCCTTACTTCCGCATTGGAATTTCTTTAGAATTTCTGTAACATACTTGGTTTGATGTATGTAAGTACCTTCTGAACAATGATTTATTCAAATTTTGCCTGCATAAACTCAACAAATTCTCTTCCAAGAGAGACATTAGAAGTTCCAAAAATAATATCATCTACGTAAATTTGACAAATCAGAATATCATTTTTAAATGTTTTTCTAAATAAAGTTGTGTCCACTTTCCCTATGGTAAAATTATTTTCTAAAAGAAAATTACTTAAACGCTCATACCAAGTTCTGGGAGCTTGTTCTAACCCATACAAAGATTTTTTGAGTTAAAAAACATGTTCTGGAAATTTTGAATCTTCAAAACCAGGAGGTTGACGGACATAAACTTCTTCTTCTATATAGCCATTTAAAAAAAGCACTCTTAACATCCATTTGATATAGAGTGATGTTATTTTGAACAACAAATGAAATTAATAGTCTAATAGGTTTTAACCCGGCGACTGGAGCAAAGGTTTCATTATAATCAATAGCTTCTTGTTGAATATACCCTTGTGCAACCAATCGTGCCTTGTTTCTGACAACTTATTCTTGCTCATTTAGATTATTTATGAATACCCACTTTGTTCCAATTATATTGAACTTTAGGCTTTGGAACCAGATCCCACACATCATTTCTGGTGAATTCGTTAAGTTCTTCTTGCATTGCTATAGTCCAATCATTGTCTTGAATAACTTCATTTATTGAGGTTGGTCAATCAGAGAAACCACTCAAACAATTATTCTTCATTGTTTATTAGGGAGGATCTTTTCCGATAGGATCATCTTTCTTTCCAATACTTACATTTTCTCGTATGGCGATGTGATTCTTGGAAATCTTTTTGTAGGGTTTTTAGAAATTTAATTTGTCCGTAACATCTTCAACAATAAGATCTTCTCGAGTTGTCCTTTTCTTCCCCTTAATATTCTTTAGAGTTTGTCTCTAGAACTTGTACCTACAAAATTTTCAATCTACTTTGGCTTTTGATGGCCAAGATTGTCATCTACTTTGATTGATTCTTCAACAATCGAGTTTCAGATTGTACACTCTATAGCCTTTGAGCTCAGAGTATCCACAAGGAATACACTTTGTGCTTTAGAATCAAACTTGTTCGATGTTCTTTAGTGTTTAGAATATAACAAGTACATCAAAATGGATGAAAATATGAAATGTTGGGCTTTTTGTTCTTCCATAATTCATAGGGAGGCTTTTAAGAATAGGTCTTATAGAAACTCTATTTTGAATATAACATGCTGTGTTCACTGCTCCTGCCCAAAAGTGTTTGGCCATATTAGTTTCATTGATCATGGTTCTAGCCATTTCTTGCAATGTTCTATTCTTTCGCTCTACAACCCATTTTGTTAGGAGTTCTAGGACAAGAGAAATCATGAGAAATACCATTTTCTTTAAAATATTTTTCAAAAAAATTGATTTTCAAATTCTCCATTATGACCACTTCTAACCTTTATGATTCTAAACTCCTTTTCATTCTGAACTTGGTTACAGAAGTCAAAGAACACAGAATGTGACTCATCCTTGTGTTTTAAGAACTTTACCCATGTCCATCTCGTTGTAGTCATCTACAATGACCAATCCATACTTCTTGCCTCTAATGGATGCGCCACGGTCCAAATAGATCAATATGCAGAAGTTCTAATGGCCTAGAGGAAGAAACAACATTTTTTGATTTAAAAGATGGTTTTAAAAATTTTCCCTTTTGACATGCTTCACACAGAACTTCTGAGTTGAACTTCAAATTAGGAAGTCCTCTCGACTGCATTGAGTTTGTTAATTTGAGAAATTTTTCTCATGCTAACATGTCCCAATCTTTCTATGCTGACCCATTGTTCATCATTTATCGATGTAAGACATTTTACATTTTGTGATTTAAGATCGTAAAGATCAATGTTGTATATGTTATTCTTTCTTGCTAGAGAAGAGGATCGACCCATACTTTTGACTTACAGTAGTACATGACTTTTGATTAAAGATAATGTCATAACCATTTTCACTTAATTGACTTGTGGACAATAAGTTATGCATTAATCCTTCTACTAACAAGTAACATTAGAAATGTATGGAGGTTACCGTTTCCAATGGTTCCAAAACCAATGATTATTCCTTTCTGGTTACCTCCAAATTTTACTTCACCTCCAGATTTAAGTTCCGTGCTTTGGAACATAGACCTCTTCCCTTCATATGTCATGAGAATCCGTAGTCTAGGTACCATGATGTTTCAATCATAAGGACATCTACAATAATCCTTAGGTACCCATATCTTTTGGGTCCTTTCTCGTTGAGTTTCTAAGGTTCTCATTGAACCTTGGTTTAACATGAAAACTTTCGTAAGATGTGTATTTTATATCGTGTGTGTGACCATAATCAATTATTGGTGTAGTGGTTTATATGTGATAGCCATTTCATCAACATGTTTAGGTTGATATACTTCTTTCCCTTGGGGAGTTTCTCCACCACCATGACCGGCCTCTAAACCTTCTTCCCATGTTAAGAACACCGATACTTTCCTTGATTTTCCCTTCTCGATGATAATCTCCTTCTGATCTTCCCGCCTTGGCCAAGTTGTTGAACATTTCTTGAACTAAGCATTCGAGCTTGAGATCTTTAATATTGTTCGAGATCCATCTTTTCTCATTGAAATAAACAACGAGAGGATGAGAAACCGTCTTAAGAGTAATTATGAAATGATATGATGTGCAAATGAATATGCAATGTTTTCAAGGACCTTCGGAGATTTACATTTGGTAAATAGAAGGAACAAACATTTCATTAGTTATCGCAACAAAAGACATTATAAATAGAACTCCCAATGCTTAGGTATTCCATGCTGGGCTCTTCAGTGTTGACATTGATGTTAAGACTCTCCTCGTAGTAGCTTCCTCGCCCAACACTTTTTTCGCCGGTATAGCATGAGCCTCAAATGTTTCTTTCTTCTTTAAGTTGAATCACTGATCTCTTCAATTCTTCAAAATCAGGGAATATCTAGATGGAGAATGGTAGGCATCGATATGGCATCATAAGACTTTGAGAATGAGCTCACACCCATTTAAGGTAAGGTCCCAAGGAATGGAATTTTGCGCCCAAAGTCTTGGTATCGCTTCTTCACCATGCCCCAAGCGTGCATAAATCTTCACGATAATCTTGGAGATCATTGTTGTACTCAAATACGATGTTAAATAAGCATATCATGAGGACCATTTCTTTGAGCATAACTAAACCGACGTAGTGCTAGACATGGATTCTAAGTGATACCTCCCCTTATACCAAGGAGCAGCACATTAGGGAACTCCCCACAATGTTTAATGAAAGTGAGGTCTTCTGGAGGGTAGAGACACCAACGAATATCCGAATGAGAGAAATAAACCTTGAGACCACCTCAGCCTTGTTTATTCTTCATTATTGATCGGGAAGTGCAAAATAAACCACCTGGATATTAACGGTATACAACACATGAGAGTCCCTTGTCTCTTCATAGTACGAGTGTGGAGAGAATGCAAATATCTCCGAGCAAAGTAGGCACATGGTTATAAGTGAGAAATATCTTAATGGCATTCAGACCTATGATTTGGTACGGATTAGGGAATAAAACCAAACCATAGATCAATAGAGCCAAAACATCTTCAAAAGCATGGAAACTCATGGCACTTAAGAATTCTCGAGCATTCTTTATCAGAAATTTAGCAAGAAAACCCTTAACTCCACTTCTTGTTTCCCAATTAGCTTCAATGTCTGACCGCTTTAGGTGTAAGGCTTCTGCAATGTCTTCGAACCTTGGAACTTTTTCTAGACCAGTGAAAGGTATTTGATCAAGAATGGGTATCCCAAGTAGTTTAGAGAATTATTTCATTGTAGGTACCAACCGACAGTGGGAAGGTAAAGCGTTGATGTTTCGATCAAAGAACGGAATAATATCGATTATCATATCTGGATATAACCAAGTCGAGTAGATAATCATGCCTCTTGATGAACCGAGCATGGTCATGAACTTTTAAGACCAACTCCTTGAGTTGAAAAGGTATTCCACCAAGTTGATTCGTATAGTTTGTTGAGACATAAGCTATAACCCTACAATAAAGAGCAAAGATAAACCTAGGTCCTTGAAATGGTTAGTGAAATGTTATGATGGTACGATGTCATGATGTCATGATTAAATTAATAGCAATCACAAACAAGTCACATAATAGCCCTAGGTTTAAAGGGTTTGCATAAGGTCTATGTGTACCTTTACTAAAGTTGTTGGTTTAACCTATCCTACAATAGTATCTCGGTTCTAGGAATCTCATATCACAAATCTTTATCACTGTGCTTTATTTCAAGCGGAACCTAAACGGGCGACCAAAACATCCCGAAAGTCAAATCTCAATGAGCGTAGCATCGAGTATCAACCAACTTTATATTGTACCAAAGTAGGCTATCTCACTACTTTCTAATGGCCAAGATGGGTCAATTAGGTTTCTAAAAGTTTGGTTAGTGTTGATGACACCACATAGAAGCCAAATGTTTTCTCAACTAGACTTAAGGAACATCAAGACATCCAAAGTATCCCACTAACCGTAGCCATTATTTTAATCGTGTTGGTTCACGCCATACAATATGATGATCTAGTATTTACCTAAGGAAAATTGATCTGTAGGATCCTTACAAGCAATAATACCCAAGCAAAACCCTTAAAAGTAAATCCCATAAGTCAAACAATCAAAGCAATTAAAATTGATTTAAGAACCCTAAGGTAACCCTCTTTTAGGTATTCTCCTAGTAGAGTCGCCAGTAACACGGTGGGAGAATTGACTTAGTTGTTTTGCATTTTATCGCTAATGTTGTAGTTTAGCAAGAATTGCCACCGATTTTCTTTTATCCAATAAGGAAAGGTGAAAGAACAAGAAAGACATTTTATCGATTCTGGTTCGAGGGGTGTTATGAAAAGGAAGGTGTTAGCACCTTTTCATCCGTAGTTATACATGCTGTTAATTGCTTAGATCACTTTTGAAAACTTGCTTTGTGTGTGTGTGTGATTTGTTTGAAAATATTTTGATTTGACTTAAAATGATTCTTATAGCAATTCTCAAGAATGCGCATGGTGTTTAAAAATATTTGTTTGAAAATGAGGTGTGAATAATATTTTTTTTAGCAAGAAATTAAGAGTAATCTACCCACTCAAAGGTCATTTTGTTATTTCCTCTCCTTAGGATAGTGCCATCCATACCAGAGGTAGGTAGCACCATCCATTGATGAAGGGATAAGTGTAGGTAATCGAATGGTCGTGAAGGAAACATTGTAAAGATACCTTAGCATTTCAAGGGACTATCATCATTTATTCGAGGCAACATTGAGGATAAGATCATGTATTCTTAGGAAACTCGGATGATCATCGAGGACTATGATCTTTATATCGGAGGAAATTATGACGATGTTATTCGAGGCCACTTTGCTAAGATATCCCACGCTCGGAGACTTGACCATTATTTTATAAGGCAACAAGAGAGGATACCCTAGGGTGCAAGTGTGAAATTGATTCAATTCAGATATTTATCTTGATTAAGGTTATCTAGCTGATTTTAGATCTACATACAATCCTATTAGCATACATCTAGATGCTTTAATATATACGAAAATAAAAGTGAAAGTAAACGCCTACACCATAATGGCTTCAAGCGTATACATTATAAGATGCGAAAAGTAAAAGTGGAAATTAAACCTGACTATTACATCCCATGAGAGTTATATAATAAGGAAAAGTGCGAGGAAAGTAAATCTAACGTTATTACAAAAATATTCAACACTCCATACATCGATTTCTAATATTTAAATAAAATAAAGATAGAAAATAATCATGAAAAATAAATAAATACATGTTAGAATAATCTAATGTCCTAAGTATTTAAAAAAGAAATATTTTGGGTATTTTTGGAATTGATTTTAAATAGGAAAACAAATTAATTAATTGAATAAAGATTAATTATGAAAATAATTTTAAATTAAACAAAATAAAATATTTCTGTGTCAAAATTAATTTAACATTTTATTAGCTTAAATCTAAAAAGGAAATATTTTTTAGGGTTTTTTATAATAGTTAAAATAATTTTTAGAAAAGAAATTAAATTAGAAAATAAATTGAAAGAAGAAAAAAGGGAAATAGCATGGAAAAGAAAGCTGAAAAATATATTGCAGACCTTTGGGTATCGAACCTGTCTTGTGAGTGACAAGCACTCCCTGCCATCAGCTATATTGCCGTGTTACTATTGAAACAAAAAGAATTATTATATATTAAAACAAAATTTGAAAATTATTTTAAAACGCCACCATCACGTTCACCATTGTCTTCAAATTTGAATCTTTGGGACTTTTACTCATGGATCGGCTCAGAGGTAAAGCTTTACCTACGCTTTAAAGGCCGACATAGCCCCGCGAAAATCAAAACTCAAAATACAAATTATAAATCCAACCCAGGCATGAATCGATTGAAATTGCCCCAGTTCAATGGTGCCTCTACAATTACTCTTTCTCGCTTGCTTCCAAGATCGATCTTTTGGGCCTCCATGGAAATTAAACAAGGCCCCACAAGTTAATTTATTTTTTATTTTATTTTATTTGATTTATTTAGATGTTAATTGAATTAAAATACAAATAAATATGAATAGAAAACACAAAAATATGATCATGGATTTAGAGGTCCTATTTATGGTCATGACATGTTGAAACTCAAAACTTAGCCCATTAGTCCAAAATTCAAGTTTTGATCAATATGTGTCATGCACTTCTTCAAAATTATCAAACATGCACCAATCATATTTGTTCAATTATCAACATTTGGAGATGATCTTGGACTTTAGAAAGCTTATCATCTCTAAAACCTATCTTTGTTTCATCTTCATTGAAGCTCCATCTTCATGTATACTTTTTGATAAAAGATGACTTTTGTTGGCTTTTGAAATGACCTATAATGTATTGCTCATGTCTCAAATGAAGCATTTTATGGGAAAACCTATTAGAGACAAATTTGTAGAGAATGTAATCTCCTTCAAATGAGCTTTGGTGAGTAATTTCTAATGAAGTATGTGAAAGTTATGTTTGGTTAAAGTTCATGACTTATCCTTAAGAAACCCTAATTACAATTTTTGACTTTTGATCAAATCTTGAGTTTTCATGAGAGTCATGATAAACCCTTGATCAAATGATGAATGTGACCTCAAAATATTGATGTTGATAAAAAATGATGAAGTTTGATTGCATGTTGACCACAATTCACTTTTTGTCCAATACAACCGATTTTCAACCATCCGAGTAATTAAGTGAGCAAATTTGTGTCAGAGGCTTGAAATGGATATGGAGATACTCTTGGGATTAATGAGGAAGAATGACATTCACTTGAGGCATTAGACACCACTTTTTACCCTAAGGAAATCAAACCTAATTTGAGATCCATTAATTAGGAGAGGGTTTGTCTTGATCTATCTTGAGTAGTTTTTGGGCATGAAGGTATCTTGAATCAATTGACCTTAAAAATGGAGGAAAATTTTAGTACAAACATGTAGGCTCTATATATATATCAAGGAACCGTTGTAGATGGATATTTGTAGTAGAATTGGCTTCCACCCTCTCTAAGCTTTGCTCGGACCACTACCCTCTTCGGTTTGAGTTTCATGTTAACAATGCCAATGTTTTGGCACGCTCAAGTTCCTTCATGCTTGATATACATGAGAATTTTTCTGAGCTAATCAAATTTGTTTGGTCCCAGATTATTTGTCTAATGTTTAACCTCTACAAAAATCGCTTTTGAAGAAGGATCTTAAAGTGTGGAATATGAGCATTTTTGGTAACATCTTGAAATGTAAGGGAAGAGAACCTTGGTGAGATTCAAGATCAAATACATAGGAACAACATCAATGATTCTTTGTCGAAGAGTTTGATGCATAATCAAGTTAAATCAAGCTAGCCATGGAGGAGAGCTTTGGGAGAAGTACACAACGATTTTCATTATATTGCAAAGATCAAGCAAATATTCAAGCCCATATCTATGCTCTTAATGTGGATAATTTGCTCACCGACCTTAAGGATATTGGCGCAGACGTAAATTATTTTGAGATTTTTTTCACCAATTTCTTCTATGTGGGATTATAAGATGGTGGATGACATTTCCTCTCTAGTCGATGACAGACGAATAACATTCCTGACCGCCACACCTTCCATGGAGAGAGATCAATGCTTCAAATCTTAACAAGGACAGCCTTTGGGGCCTGATGGGTTTGTAGCTGTTTTTATCATATGATTGGGATATTATTAAGCATGACATTTCTGGGTGTCAGGATTCATTTTTCACTCCTGATATGCCGCCTAGTTTAATGCAAACTCTATTATTATTATTCCCAATATTAAAGGGACTGATCGGTTGGATATTTTTGTTCCATAATTGTCTCTAATTTCAAATTTAAAGTTATTATGAAAATTGTCGATCGTTGTTTGATTCATGCCTTTCCGGTTTCGCATTAGTAAAGGGTTTATATATATGGAGACACATTCATGATTGTATCGAGATGGAGTCAAAGGACTTAAATTGGGTTCCAATTCCCCGTGTAGTAACGCGTGTCATACCCTCAAAATTTGCCCTCCATCTTCTCAAAAGATTTCATACATCTATGCTCAAAGACCTCAAGAGTCGATCGACAAACTCTCCTAGACAATCAAACCCAAACTAGGGTTTGGTATCTCTCGTCAAGATGGATTTCCAACATCTCCAATGGCCTTCATGCCTCCTCATATGCTTCAAAGATTCTCCATGTCAAGTTTCAAGCTTTACAAGTCAAGTTTCTAATAATTGCTCGATGGTCGAAAATCGTGTAGCTGAAAAAAGTCAATCGTGGTCATCATACAACAAACCTCTCGATTTTTGGTCAACATCCTCATTTTGAAGTTACATTCATCATTTGATCAAGGGTTGATCATGATTCATCAAGAAAACTCAAGATTTGCCTAAAAGTCAAACTTTCTAAATTAGGTTTCTTAGAAAAGTCAATCGAACTTTGACCCGATCATAACTTTCTCATACTTTCTCGTAAATTTTTCCACCACCTCTTGTTTTGAAGGAAATTCAATTTCACAACTTCATGTCTCACAAGAATGTCCAAAAATGCTTCATTTGAGAGGTATAGCTCAAAACATTAATCATTTTCAACAAAAAGTCAACTTTTTGTTTTGAAGATATATTGAGCATGGTAACTCCAATTGAGATGAGACCAAAGACATTGTTTAGAGGACTTCAGAGCTTTCCAAAGTCCAAGAACACTCAAAAATATGGAAAATTGAGCAAGATCCACCATTCAAGTCACAATTTTGACAATTGCACAAAAGGACATTTTGTCAAAATGCAAAATTTTCCAACGGGCCTATAATCTTTGATCCAAATTTGTTCATGATGTTATTTTTGACCCATAAAAGCTTGGCATTGGTAATTTTCTATTTTCATGGTTTATATTTGAATTTTACAACATTTAATTCAAAATAAATTATGTAAAATATGACAATTAAGTTATTTTTTTCAATCGTTGGATTTATATCTCTTAATGTCCAAGAAAGCCCAAGACAACTTCCAAATTGCAAGCCATGGCATTGATGAGAAAATCATATTTTTCTCAAAATTTGATTTGATTTTCAAAGAAAATATTTGCACATTCAATTTCCAATCTTTTTCCTTGTTTTTCTCTTCCAAAACTCCTATAAATACCAAGCAATACCAAGAAGACAAAGGACTAAACCCTAGCTCAAGCTAAACCCTTATTCTTGCAAAATTTTCTCAAAACTTTGAAAATCGAATTCCATACAACACCCACTTTCACCATCAAAACCATCTCATTGTTCTAGGTAGGTTTGAGTAAGTATACACTCATCATTTACATTTAATCGCCATATACAATACGATTTTTTCTTGAATTCGTATTTTTATGACCGCCGGTTTTAATTGATTCTAATGATTTGTTTGTGTTCGCGAGGTTCCACCGATCGATCCGGGTAGTCGCTTGAGTGGTTGACGTTAGAATCGCTCGCCATACTGTAGGGTTTCCAACTCATAAGCTTCCGAACCGGGCTTGTGGACGCTTAGGGCAAACCGACATCACCATTGAATCTGTGGAGGTCCGTTTAGGGGACAAGGTCCTTTTCTTTTATTTCGCGGTTTTGTGTTTTCAAAATCTCCTCATCGGAGAAGATCAACGGAGCTGGGCCCCGCTTGAATATGGGTTGACCGCGAAGTCGCGGGTGAGGATGCGCCCGATTCGCCGCTCATAAGTCAAAGGACCCCACCATGCCGACAGCTTTTGACCCGCCTGACGACGACGCCTCATGGTTGCACGCTTTTGTTCCATAACATCCAATGCATGGCGTGGTGGTTAAGCTCACTATTCACATATACTCCTCCAAGACTCCTGCTCGATCCTTTCCAGAGATTCTTTCTTTTTCCAAACTTTCAAACTTTTCATATTTTTTCTATTTTCTATATTTTTAATATTTTCATTCAATTTTAATTGTTTCATGATTTTTATTCTCGCATTTAAAATTACCAAAACATTTTTTCTTTTTACATTATTTTCACAAAAATCTTTATTTAATAATTAAAAAATATAATTTTTGCATGCATATTTATTTTATTTTATTTTTGCATTTAAATCACCATTAATTGCATTTAATTTAAATCTTTTCCAAAATCCCAAAAATTATTTTAATATATTTATCTTATTTCCAGATATATTAATTTTCTTCATATTTGCATTTTTCTAACATTTTTCCTCTTATTCAATTCATCTCGTATTTTCCGATTTCCCATTCTTCACAAAGGTTCGATTCTGATCTTTTTTCTTTTTATCATTTTCTTTTTTCCAATTAAAATTGCTCATGGATGTAATAGTTTAAATTAGGCTTTATTTTCCGTAAGTTTAAATGTTCTGAGCCATGTAATAGTAGTGAGATTTATCTTTCCGCACTTTACATTCCGAGATTTTACTTTCCAATTTACTTATCAAGCTAAGAATTAGGCGTATGGCAAGATAATAATTGAACATAGCCCACTAATTTTCAAGATCAAAATATCCATTCAACACACTTCTATCACACACGCACCCCTTTAGGGTAATTCTCTCGCGTTTTTCAATTCAAAATGGTCATGTCCTTAACGTAGAGGTATTCTAGCACCGCTGCCTCAAACAAAATCATAGTCCCTTCGATACAAAAGATCATAAGACCACGATGTCGCCCCAATACATGATCTTGACCCTCGATTACCAAAAATGATGATAGTCCCTTCGAATGTGCTAGGATACTTCCTACAAGTTGCTTCTATGACCATCCGATGTCCCTTCGAATGTCCCGCCACATCCAAATCTAATGGAGCTACCTACTAACTAATGGTATGGCTATATTCTAAAGGAAAAGTACAACAAACCACCAAAGTGGGTAAATAAGTCTTTAGTTGCTTGCTCTAAATCAAACACACACCACACTTTTTTCAAAGTTCAAATTCTCTTTTCAAAAAAACATTTCCGAACACTTTGTATACACCTACATGAGTTATTAAAAGTCAAAGTGAAATGCCTTTTCAAAACATTTTTGTCAAACACATAAAGCAATTAAAAAGTGATCTAGAGCAACTAAGCCTCCGTGATAATCATGGATGGAAAGGGGTGCTAATAACCTTCCTTTTCATAACCATTCTCCAACCGTAATCTAACAAGGTCTTTTTCACATTTTTACCTTCCCTTAATTGGATAAAAATAAAAGTCTGGCACACCTTGCTATCCGCACATTTGGATACAAAATCCTACAAAGTCGGGCTCACCGTGATCGCGTAATCATACTACTGGATTACACCCTAAAGAGAGAATTGCCTTAGGATTTCTAAATAACCTTTATTGCTTTCTCGCTTGAATTGTATTTTTTATCTTTGTTGCTGTTATATTGTTGGGGATCCTACACCGATCCGGTTTTTAGGTAAGTAGCATTAGATCACGCACTAGAGATAACCACGCCGTCAACATGATGGCTACGTTAGCGTGACACTTGGTTGTCCCGATACTTCATTCCCAAGTCAAGATAGTATTTGGCTTCGTGGTGTCATCAAGCTAACTAAACTTTTAGAACCTAATTGACCCATCTTGGCCATTAGAAGGTGTAGTGAGATGGGTCATTTGTGTAGACCGAGGTTGGTTGATACCTGCTACGCCTCATCGAGATCGACTTTTGGGACATTTTCGATCGACCACTTGCCGCTGAAATAAGCGCTTCTACGAAAGATCTATGATATGAGATTCCTAGAACCCTTTGCATTATTATAGACAGATGAACCAACTCAAACTTGTGGGGGTAATCACCTATACCTCATGCAAGTAAACATAGGCTCATGTGAATTGTTCAGTGCTAAACATGACATCATGACATCATTCGCATTGCATATCATTTCTAACTATTTCAAGGACCTAGGGATTTATCCCGCTTTAGGGATTATGGCTTCTAGAAAGACTATCCCAATCAATTGGGTATCCCTCTCAACTCAAAGAATTGGTTTCAAATTCTTCACCATGCTCGGGCCTCATCAAAAGACACGGTTATCTACTTGATTTGGTTATCTCCGCTTTTGAAGAAGATATGATGTATGTCCTATTCCAGCTTTTTTTGATCCGAAACACCATTGTTTTACATTTCCAGATTATCGCTTGTTCCTACCTTGGAAGAGAGTTCAAACTACTGGGGTACCTATTCTCACCAAATGCCATTCACCGGTTTGAAAAGGTTCCTAAGTTCAAGACATTGCATCCGCTTTTATCTTAAGCGCCGACATCAATTTGGAATCGAAACCAAGGAGTTAAGGGTTTACCAAGTTCCTAATTAAGAAAGCCCGAGAATTCTCAAAGTTATGAGTTTCCATGCATTTGAAAACATGTGGCCTCTTGCTAATTTATGGTTTGGTTCTATTCCTAATCGGATCCCATAGATGTCAATTCCATCAAGTTGTTCACCCGCAATCCAACCTACTTTACTTGGAGACATCCTACATTCTCTCCACACTGCATTACTAAGAGACAAGGAACCTCATGTGTTGTGTCCTGCCATCATGGTGGTTTATTTCAAGACCTTCCATCATTGAAGAATGAACAAAGGTCGAGATGGTCTCAAAGGTTGATGCTCTCATTCCATCCGTTGGAATCTTTTCAAAAGGACTTCACATTCATTGAGCATTGTGGAGAATTCTAATGTACCACTACTTGGTATAAGGAGGTATTACTTACAACCTTCTCTAGCCCCACGCCAGCTTGGTTTTGCTCAAGAGATGGTCCGCATGATTTCTCCAAGCATGTTCAGGTTCACCCATCTCCTGCACTACCATTTAAGGTTCATACATGCTGGCATGGTAAAGAAGATCGATACCAAGTCTTGGGGCACCAACTCATTCCTTGGGAACTTACCAAAGCGAGCTCGAGCTCAAAACCTCATGATGCCATTCACTGCTTTACCCGTAATTATGGAACCTCATATAGGTGACGATCTTGCGCCGCTCTCCATCCCGACATGCCTAATCGATTTTGAAGACTTGAAGAGATCCCGATTCAAATAGAGAGGATACCTTTGAAGCTCAATGCCGCAAGTGAGAAGAAAGTTCTAGAGTTGACCAAGCTATTCACGAGGAGCTAAACATCAACGCTACATCGGCACCAAGAGGAAGCGCCGGAGACTTAGAGCTTTAGGATGTTTATGTTTTCATTGCTTTGAACTATCTCTTGTACTAAAAAGAAAAGAATAATGAGAAGTACTAATAAATGTCTGTTCATTGCTTGTTTAACAAATTTAAATCTTAGGTCCTTGAAACATGCATTGCATTCGTGATAAACATCACATAGCATAGCATAACATTGCATCACGTACATTGAGATTGGTTTTCTCATTTGCTCGCTATTTATTTTAGCGTAAATGGCTCTGAACACCGCCAAAGATCTCCGTGCTCGTAATGTCAGCCCAACAAATGTTCACCAACTTGGTCCAAGGCCAAGATGATCTCAAGCTTCCATCAACAAGAAGAAGAAGGTTGTGGTCTCCTCAACATGGGTGACGCTTCAAAGGAGGTCCTAAAGTGGTCACCGTATTGAGCTCCTCAAGGAAGTGTCCACCGAGGGAGTACCAAAGTATGAAGAGCAAAGCCGTGGAGCCAAAGAAAGGAGAGAGGATCATTCTACTGGCCAGACTGGAGGAAGATGACAAGTACAAACAACTTGAAGATCGTCCAATGCCGTGGAAAACTGAAATGTCCGCTGAACTTTGATGATCCGAGTCTTGTTCCCGGTGTTGTGATTCCTCCCAAGTTCAAAGTTCCTACTTTTGCCAAGTATGATGATGTTTGCCCTTGTCGATTTAAGTCCTATGTCCAAAGATCAACCCCACACCGATGATGTAAAGTTGGATGCACTATTTTCAAGAGAGTTTGTCCTAACCCGCTTGGTACTTATCATGAGAATGACCGTGATCCGTGACTTAGTGATTTGGCCGATGCTTTCTATGCATACAAGATATGAGTACACGCTGAATTGACACCCACTCGCACGCAACTACAAAGCATGTCTATGGGTCGTGACGAGAAGTTCAAGGAGTATGCTCGAAATGGAGAGATTTAGTGTAGAGTTCAACCACCCTTGTCCAATAGGAGTTAGTTGATATGTTCATGGGGACACCGACAGTCCGTTCTTCAATCATCCGATTGAAATTCTTCATCCGGATTCACCGAGATATTGACAAAGCGAGCGTGATTAAGCCGGTATCAAGAGTGGAAGATTCATGTAGAGACATCTTCAAATGCTGCTAAGAGATCTTTTGGTGCTAAGAGAAGCTAATGTAGGTATGGTCGAAAAGCCGAGCCAAGACCGACCGTGCTCAACTGCAAGGGCAGATCCCAATCCATACATCACAACCTCACGAGACAACGCGAGCTGTAACGCCCAAGACAGCTTTATGAAAATCAACATGCCTTTGTCGCAAGCCTTGCAACACATGTCAGCAGTAATTGACACCTTGAGGGATCCTCCCGAATACTCTCCGGCACAATCCTAATGCGTGCTTACCATCCAATAAATTGTGGCACGATTAATCGACAATTGTCTGGGCTCAAGAACAAGATTCAAGATATGATTGAAGCTAAGCGGATTGAGTTTGACCCTCCCGCTGAGACCAATGATCAACGCGTCAACCAATGACAAGAGTTCCAGAGACTATACTATGTTTTCAACATAGATGACTTGACCATTCCTATGATGACCAAGAAGAATTTGTTGCAAGCCGGTCAACCTGTGATGCCCGAGGATTGTCAAGCAGCCCATCCGCTACCGATGGTTGTGCTTGGTCGAGAAGACGTGTTCGCATGATGGATAACCGTGAGATACTATTTCCATGGGTCAGGAAGAAATGTCTAAGTGAAGATCGACAATGCGAACGAAACTGCACTATCCGTGTGGGATACCTTTGGGGCAACCAAGTGGAAAGTATGATTACATGGTGAAGTACACTGCCTCGAAAGCCAAGATTCCTATTGAAGATGTTTTGCGACCTGGGTTGAAGACTCCGTAAGTTTTGATGTTAACACGATAAGGATTTCCTCTGATCCCGTGCCTAGAGTGGCACCTCTCATTACTTCACTTCAAGACCATTCCATATTCCGACAAGGCTATCCCTTGAACCATGGAGTGATGTTTACTATCATGGTGTCAAGATCTTCTCGACCATGAAGATTCATTGAAGTTTCTATTCCTAACATCGACAACATCACCGGATCTAGTAAGGTGACCAACCGAAGGGTATTCTCTCCCAGATCTCTCCAAAAGACACGACCCCGCATTCCAGCTACTCAACCAATATCCCAAATGGGAAAGAACCAAAGTGACTCATCCTCGTCAACCGTATGCCAAAGGAAGTTGGTCAAGACACTCCAAACGAAATGGAGGAAATTCAAGATCATCAAGAAGAGTGATTACAATGTTGTGGAAATGGACAGACCATTCCAAGATCCATGCTTGCTCCGCCTTTGTGCTCCGAGGCTCATGCTAATGCCTTGGTGAAGCTTTCTGCAAGACACTACCACCATCAATTTATTGCTTAGTCGCTGCCAACAACGGCCTAGCTCGATGTCGATTTGACTCTGTTTGAAAGAAATATAACAAAGCCTTGCACATCTCCGTTGAATGCAAGGCGCTAATTGCCTCATGTTTATTACCGTCTCCGCCTGAATATCCTACCAAAGATCGCTTTTGATCGTTGATGTCGAAGGTTTGGTTCTCGAGACCCATGACATTATTGTGAGAGCTTTTGATGGTTCTAAGCTTAACAAAGGCTGAGAGCTCACTCTCATTAAAGTCGGTTCCCGACTTTTGATTCCACTTTGTCATGGACATCCGGCCAGCATTTCTTGCCTACTGGACGATACATTGGGCAAAGTCACATTTCACCTTCAGAAATCAAATACCCGTGAAAGGGAAGGTTGTCGCAAAGATGTGGTGAAGAAGAGTATATGGTCATCATCTACGCCATTCCGCTATCTCGAGATGAATAGACCCCTCACAAGCTTTGAAACAATACCTGCAGTCCATGAGAGACATGGATCTTCCCAACCTGGGAGATTATGCCCAACTGGAAGACTCAAGATCGCCATACCAACTTCCTCAGCCAGAGTAATTTTCATTTTGTTTTGTTTTGCTTTTCAGATTTCTTTATGTTTCACCAAACTTTGAAAGCTTTGAAAGCCCTCCCGGGCATCATGGCTCGTTTAAGTAGGTTATTATCCGCCATGGTTTTCATTCAATAAATCGTTGGACTTTTGCATTCAATTGTTTGTTTCTTTCTTTTACTTTATCACCCTTCAAAAGCTATGTGTTCTTACACACACCCACGTGATACATCGCAGAATCTCCAATCTCGTTAATAACAAATATGCTAGTGCTAAATATGACTTCGATAATCCGACCCCTACCGAAGACTAAAGTGAGGAAGATTGTGAAGTGCCGGAGAACCTTCCGATTGCACATGCAAGAAGAGCGAGTTATACCACACCAAGAGCAAGTCGAGGTTGTGGAATGGGGCACCGTCAAGATGCAAAAGAGATCAAGATAGGAGCGGGTCTGAGAAATGATTAAAGAAAGGTTGGTCTGATGCTACGAGACTATATTGAGGTTTTTGCTTGGTCAAGACATGCCCGGTTTAGACATTGATATTGTGGTACATCGATTGCCGACAAAAAGAAGGTTTTCTCCGTTGAAACAAGGTCTGGTCGACGGTCCCGAGATGTCGAGAAAATCAAAGCCGGGTTATGAAGCGCCAACGCTTTCTTAGTCACACCTTTTATCCCCAAAGGTTGCAAATGTGGTACCTGTTCAAGAAGGATGGTAAAGTACGAATGCGTGATTACGTAGATCTAAACAAAGCAAGTCCGAAAGACGATTTCCACTCCTCATATTCATGTTCTACACCGGCCAAGATAAGGTTTTCCTTTATGGATGGTTTCTCCGTTACAATCGATTAAATTATCCCAAGATGGAGAAGACTACTTTTTGTTGCTGCACTTTTTAAGGTTATGCCGCTTGATCGAAGAACTGGTGCCACTTATCAAATTATGGTGACATTATTTCATGACATGATTCATCACGAGATAGAGGTCTACGCCGATATGATGATATCGAACGCATCAAGAAGATCTCGATCATTTGCGTAAACCTGCTCGATGTGTTGAAGAAGATGTGATCGAGACTTAATCCTAACAAGTACCTTCGAGTCGATCCGAAAACTCCTAGGGTTTGTAGTCATGGTAAAGGTATCGTTGATCCCAAGGTTAAAGTTATTCAAGAGATGCCACCTCCCACCAGAAGGTAAAGTTTCTTCGGGCCGATTGAACTACATTGCGTATTCATCAGCACACCCGATCGCTACTTGTGAGCCAATCTTCAAGTTACTTAAGAAAGATCAACAAGGTAGAATGAACGACGATTGCTGATCGCTTTGACAAAATCAAGGAGTACCTACGTAATCCTCCATCCCGATGCCACCGTCAAGGAAGACCTCTTTATGTACTGACAAAGAGAGAACTCAATAAAGGGGCAACATGACAACTGGCCGAAAAGAGCATGCAATATACTACCTTAGTAAAAGTTTACCGACCGTGAAACAAGATACTCACAACGAGAAAACTTGCAACGCTTTTTCTGCCTGCCTAAGAAGATATGTGACTCACACTACCTTGTTGATTTCCAAGTGGATCCGATAAAATACATATTTGAGAAACCAGCCTCCTAAGAATAGCAAGATGGCAAATGATCTTGACCGATATGACATCCAAGACACTTCCTAAGCGATCAAAGGAAGTGGTAGCCGATCATTTGGCTCATCAAGTCAGATGACTATCACCATGCGCTCAAATTTCCGTATGAAGATGTTTTACTAGTTACAGATCATAAGAACCGTGCCCGCATAAGGACCTCGAACAAGGATCCCGATGGACTATGGTTTTGATGGAGCCTCAAACGCACTTGGCAATGGCATTGGCGCCATCATTACATCCCCACAGCGGACATACGCCTTTCACCGCCAGATTATGTTTCACTTGCACTAACAACATGGCCACGGTTGCATTCATGGGTATCAAAGATGCTATGACTTAAGAATCGTGTTCTTGCAAGTGTATGGAGACTCACTTTTGTGATCACTGACATAGGTTGGATACTAAGCATCCGAATCTCATTCCATACGAGAGCATGTTCGAGTTTGATCCTCATCAAGAGATTACTTTCAATCATATTCCACGAGAAGAGAATCTGCCATGCATTTACTATGTCATGCCTATGTTCAAGGTTAGATGGGACAACGGCTCCCCGTGATCATCATGAGAGGTTGACTAACCAAATAGTTATGAGCTTGATAAGAGAAACCTTGGTACTAGGACGTGAAGAGGTATCTTGAGACTCGTGAATATCCCGCGGGCATCCGTTAATGATAAGAAGTTCATGAGAAGATTCGCATCCAAATTCTTTCTCGAACGGTACCTTTATACAAGCGCAACCACGACTTGTGCTTTCATCTACCGTGTGATTCTAAAAAAGAATGCGATCATGGAAGAGTTACACGGAGAATTTGGTACCCACCCAAAGGGACACACTATGGCTAAGAAGATTTTGAGAACAAAGTTACTATTGGTCCACCATGGAAGTCGATTGTCACCGCTTACGCCGATCTTGTCACAAATGCCGACGACCGACAAAGTACACGCACTCCAGACTCGAATGTTTTAACTTCCTTGGGCCTTTGCAAGGGGCATTGACGGATCGAGAAATCAAGCCCACACCCCAATGGACATCGTTTCATCCTTGGCAATAGATTACTTTACCAAGTGGGTGCCTCGTATGCATCATACCAAGAATGTCGGGCTCGATTCATCAAACATAATCTTATCTCTCGACATGGCACTCCCGAAGGATTATCACGTATAACGGCCCAATCTCAACAAAGATGATCAACCAATCAGCTCAAGATCAACATCACACCATCCTTACCGGCCTAAGATGAATGGCGCAAAGGAAGCCGCCAACAAGAAATTAAGAAGATTATATGTAAGATGACTGGACTTACAAGGATTGGCATGAGATGTTACCATTTGCTCTTCATGGTTATCGCACTACAAAGACTATCCATGGGGCAACCCCTTCTCTCAGATATGGTGGACGGAAGCCGCCTTACCCATCGAGGTTCGGACACCTCAACCGTAGTCCTCCGTGAGGCGCGATTAGGGCGAAGACGATTGGGTCCAGACCGCCTTGACCGTATTAATTTGATCGATGAGAACGACAAGGCCCATCCGCCACGGATGATTTATCGTAAAACGAATGATCGTGAGCATTTAACAAGAAGGTCAACACCGAGTCTACCAAGTCGGTGATCTAGTAGTCAAGTGCATCATTCTTCCACAAGGTGATCCTGTGGGCAAATGGACTCCCACCCATGAGGGACCATTTATAGTCAAGACAATATTTTCATGGAGCTATGATACTTAGCACCATGGATGGTGAAGACTTCCACACCCCGCTGAACGCATATAGTCAAAAATACTACGTGATAAATAGACCCGCTAGGGTCGATTTAACCTAGGCAAAAATAAGAGATCCCGGCGAACCAAAAGGTTCGGCAAAATTAAGGATATACAAAACATGTACACCCTATAAGTCGAAAACCTCAAAAGGCGGCTTAAAGTGTAAGTATCCTGAGACCAAAACCCGAATGGCGGCTCAGGCAAAAGTTAGGATTTAAGCGCACGACTATGTCTCTTCCAGATCACCTACTTCCACTACTATCACAAGATTCGAGGTTCAAATGGTAAGATCAATTCACTCACTTTCTACCCATGTTAAAGGAGATGAGATATTTTGAAATATATGAGTACTAGCATAGTTGAACCTAACTAGATTGTTTCCGTGATAGCTTTTTACCTTCTTGTGTACAAACTACTGGCCATACGCCACCTTTCAAAAATACAATTTTTCTTTACTTTTACATTGTTGTTATTTGCAATAAGTCCAACGTTTGCTTTGAATGACTATACGATTTGACAATAAGAATCTAATCACAAACATACTAAAAGTGAACATACAAAAGTACTTACTACTGTGTGTCCGGAATGGATGACGATTTAAAGTCAACAAATAGTTCCCCACATATATATAAAGGTGTCACACAACACACCTTCCCAAATCGGAGTATATGTTAATCCACAAGCAGTGATTCCACTCAACCCAGCAACGCACTGCCCAAGCAAGAACACTTCATCCCGCCGGATATTTCTCAATCCTCCCCTTCTCCCAAGAAGGTATCCGCACCCAAGACTTGGTCGATAGTGCATCTGAGGAAACATACACCTTTATTCCCCACCAGATTACAACGGACTCCACTCTTCTAGCCGGTCTCTCAAGAACCATCAAATGCTCTCCAAACAGATCTACACTGAATCCCCAAGAGAGCACCTCCCAAATTCCTCACAGGGTCTACAAGGTCCCTCACAGATCGCCTCCCGCACTCTCCCTCAACAGGGTCTATATATGAGATCTCCCACAACGAGCCTCTCTCAAATCTCTACCTTCCTCAACAATGTCTAGGCCCAAGACTTGGTCGATAGTGCATCTGAGGAATCCAAGATCTTTTCTCCTCCTCAAAAGGTGGTTCTCACCCACTCAATTCCCCGTGTAGAAGTCGTAAATCTTCAAACAGATATTCTCTTCTCTTCAAGATGGATATGTTTTGAAATATCACAACATTCATCATTCATACATTTCTCATAAAAGTCATAATTCATGCATATGTCATTCATATACACCATGCATCATACTTTGCATAAGACTAACAAATATATCAAAGTTTTCTTGTTTTCCAAAACAGTAATACTATTTAACGCCACAGTCCTGATTAAGCCCCTGTCGACGGAAAACTATCCGAAGATCAGCCCGTCGATACAGGCCGTCCAGGATTAAGCCCTGAAACTATCCGAAAGACCGCCTCCGACGAACGTCCAGATTAGCCCCGAACCGACGGAAAACTATCCGAAGACCACCGTTATCCTCCGATAATGTAATGGATCAACACCATGCACAACAGTGGAAGCTATCCACATCCCGCCAACTACAATATTCTCGTAGTAATCGACACGTAAGATTTATTCTGATCCTCCTATTATCAACAAAGAATTCACAGTAGTCTCATGCATTTACCTGCCTTTGATGGCATCTTAAGCCCATCTCCGATTACTTGTCAACATTTCTTCACTTTCGAACGTCGCATATATGGTTAAAATCAATACAAACCAATAACCTCATTCAAAGTGAACACGTAAGTCTAACGACGACTCCCTCGGATGGCATCTTAAGCCCATCTCCCTCTCCATTCCAGAACATCTACAGAGCTCAACAGACTCATTCCCCAAGAAGACCTTTCCAGATGGCATCTTAAGCCCATCTCTGCCTCTCCCATCGACAACCCTCGAGTCATGACGACTGCTCCTCAAATAAGTCTCCAACTTCTCCAAATGGCATCAGAAGCCCATTCCCGCATCATCCACCAACCAAGTGCAAATTGGTGTACTTGTTCAATCATCTTCACCTCCAGTCACGAAAGACAAGCATGTCAATCTAACCTTCCAGACAAGAAGATTGAACAGGCAGTCACATACCCCAAAATTTGCCCTCCATCTTCTCAAAAGATTTCACATCTATGCATCTCAGGACTCAAGAGTCGATCGACAAACTCTCTCCTAGACAATCAAACCCAAACTAGGTTTCTCTCAAGTCAAGATGGATTTCCAACATCTCCAATGGCCTTCATGCCTCCTCATATGCTTCAAAGATTCTCCATGTCAAGTTTCAAGCTTTACAAGTCAAGTTCCTGCACAATTGTTGATGGTCAAAAATCGCAGTATGGACAAAAGTCAATCGTGGTCATCATATACAATAAACTTCCTGATTTTGGTCAACATCCTCATTTTGAAGTTACATTCATCATTTGATCAAGGGTTGATCATGATTCATCAAGAAAACTCAAGATTTGCCCAAAAGTCAAACTTTCTAAATTAGGGTTTCTAGGTGAAAAGTCAATCAACTTTGACCGATCATAACTTCTCATACTTTCTCGTAAATTTTCCACCACCTCTTGTTTTGAAGGAAATTCAATTTCTACAACTTCATGTCTCACAAGAATGTCCAAAAATGCTTCATTTGAGAGGTATAGCTCAAAACATTAAGGTGTCATTTTCAAAGTCAACAAAAGTCAACTTTTGTTTTGAAGATATATTGAGCATGGTAACTCCAATTGAGATGAGACCAAAGACATTGTTTAGAGGACTCTTAGAGCTTCAAAAGTCCAAGAACACTCAAAATGTGGAAAATTGAGCAAGATACACTATTCGTAAGTTGGGCAATTTTGGACAATTGCACAAAAGGACATTTTGGTCAAATGCAAAATTTTCCAAACGGGCCTATAATCTTTTGATCCAAACTTGTTCATGATGTTATTTTTGACCCATAAAAGCTTGGCATTGGTAATTTTCTATTTTCATGGTTTATATTTGAATTTTACAACATTTAATCAAAAATAAATTATGTAAAATATGAAAATTAAGTTATTTTTTCAATAAGTTGATTTATATCTCTCTTGTCCAAGAAAGCCCAAGACAACTTCCAAATTCGTGCAAGCCATGGCATTGATGAGAAAATCATATTTTCTTCAAAATTTGATTTGATTTTCAAAGAAAATATTTGCACATTCAATTTCCAATCTTTTTCCTTGCTTTTCTCTTCCAAAAACTCCTATAAATACCACAATACAAATACAAAAGGACTAAACCCTAGCTCGCCAAACCCTTATTCTTGCAAAATTTTCTCAAAACTTTGAAAATCGAATTCCATAAATGCCACTTCTTCATCAAAACCATCTGTCTCGTGGAGGTAGGTTCGAGTAAGTATACACCTATCATCGATCAAAGTTTACGTCAATCGAACCATATACATGCATACATAATCATTTTTTTTCTTGAATTTTATGTACCCGCCGGTTTTAATTGATTCTAATGATTTGTTTGTGTTCATGAGGTTCCACCGGATCGATCCGGTATGCTTGAGTGGTCGACGCGAATCGCTCGCCATACTTAGGGCTCCGAACCCATAAGCTTCGAACGGCTTGTAGGGACGCTTTTAGCAAACCGATATCACCATTGAATCTGTGGAGGTCCGGTTTAGGGGACAAACCTCTTTTCTTTTATTTCTGTTTTGTGTTTTCAAAATCTCCTCACGAGAGGAACACGACCGAGCTGGGGCCCGGCTGGCTGCTGAATATGCTGACCGCAGTGAAGCTGGCGTAAGGATGCGCTCCGATTCGCCTGCTCATAAGTCAAAGGACCCCACCGCTGATTGTGCTTTGACCCGCCCGGATGACTATCGCTGCATGTCATATTTACGCTGTTCCATAACATCCAACGCAGTACGGCGTGTAAGGCACTCCTATTCAAGATACTCCTCCAAGACCTCGTTCGATCCTTTCCAGACCGATCTGGTTTCTTTTTCCAAACTTTCAAACTTTTCATATTTTTTCTATTTTATATTTTAATATTTTCATTCAATTTAATTGTTTTCATGATTTTTATTTCGCATTTAAAATTACCAAAACATTTTTTCTTTTTACATTATTTTCACAAAATCTTTATTTAATTTAATAAATTAAAAATATAATTTTTGCATGCATATTTATTTTATTTTTATTTTGCATTTAAATCATTATTAATTGCATTTTAATCATTAAATCTTTTCCAAAAATCCCAAAAATTATTTTAATATATTTATCTTATTTCCAGATATATTAATTTTCTCATATTAAAATTTGCATTTTTCTAACATTTTCCTCTTATTCAATTCATCTCGTATTTTCCGATTTCCCATTCTTTTTCACAGTGCTTCCGATTCTGACGTTTTTCTTTTATCATTTTCTTTTTTTTCCAATAATGTAATTGTCATGGGATGTAATAGTTTAAATTAGGCTTTTATTTTCCAAGTTTAAATTATGTATCTCGCCCTAAAGCCATGTATATGAGGGATTTATCTTCCGCACTTTACATTCCGTGATTTTACTTCCGCACCTTATCAATTGCTAGTAATTCGTGTATGGCAAGATAATAACGATAGCCCACTAATTTTCAAGATAAAATATCCGAATTCAACACACTTCTATCACACACCACCCCTTAGGTAATTCTCTCGATGCCTTTCAATTCAAAATGGTCATGTCCTCGAACAGAGGTATTCTAGCACCTGCCTTCAAAACAAATCATCATAGTCCCTTCGATACAAAGATCATAAGACCCACGATGTCCGAATACATGATCTTGACCGATTGTCGCCTAAAATGATGATACCTTCGAATGTGCTAGGATACTTCCCAAGTTGCCTTCTATGACCATCCGATGTCCCTTCGAATGTCCCGCTTACATCCAACGAATGGAGCTACCTACTAACTAATGGTATGGCTAGCTATTCTAAAGGAATGTAGAAGTACAACAAAACGACCAATTCGAGAGGGTAAATAAGTCTCTTAGTTGCTTGCTAAATCAAATGCTTTTCACACCACACACTTTTTCAAAGTTCAAATTTTCTTTTCAAAACAAAATATTTCCAACACTTTGTATACACTCCTACATGAGTCATTACAAAGTCAAAGTGAAATGCCTTTTTCAAAACATTTTGTCAAACATGTAAAGCAATTTAAAAAGTGATCTAGAGCAACTAAGAGCCCGTAGATAATCATGGATGGAAAGGCTGTTAATACCTTCCCTTTTCATAACCATTCTCCCAACTCGTAATCTAACGAAGGTCTTTTCTCTACTTTTACCTTCCTTAATTGGATAAAATAAAAGTCGGTGGCGTACTCTTGCTATCCGCACATTTGGATACAAAATCCTACAAAGTCAGCTTCACAGACACGTAATCGGGCGACTGGGATTACACCCTTAAGAGAGAATTGCCTTAGATTTCTAAATAACCTTTATTAATCGCTTTGAATTGTATTTTTTATCTTTAAGGGTTGCTTGGCATTATATTGTTGGGATCCTCACCCGATCCGTGTTTTTTAGGTGTAGCATTAGATCATCGCACTGCTAGACGATAATCACGCGCAATAACATGATGTATACTAGCGACACTTTGGTTGTCCCATACTCTTCATTCCCAAGTTGAAGATAGTATTTGGCTTCAAAATACTGCCAACTAAACTTTAGAACCTTAATTGACCCATCTTGCCATTAGAAGGTAGTGAGATGGCTTGGCCAGGTAGACCGAGGTTGGTTGATACTGATGCTACGCTCATTGAGATCGACTTGGGACATTTTCTATCCATTACTTGTCAGCCGTATTGAAATAAGCGCTACGAAAGATCTATGATAGTGAGATTCCTAGAACCCGGTTACTATTATAGGACAGGATGAACCAACTCAAACTTTTGGTGGGTAATTATACCTCATGCAAGCCTTAAACATAGGCTCATTGGTGAATTGTTTGTGTGTGCTAAACATGACATCATGACATCATTCGCATTGCATATCATTTCTAACTATTTCAAGGACCTAGGGATTTATCTTTGCTCGCTTTTGTAGGATTATGGCTTCTAGAAAGACTATCCGAATCAACTTCATGGGTATCCTTCTCAACTCAGAATTGGTTTCAAATCTCACCATGCTCGTTCATCAAAAGACACTGTTATCTACTTGATTTGGTTATTCCGGTTTTGAAGAAGATATGATGCATGTCCTATTCCAGCTTCTTTGATCCGAAACACCATTGTTTTACATTTCCTAGATTATCGCTTGGTTCCTACCTTGAAGAGTTCTCTAAACTACTTGGTACCTATTCTTGACCAAATGCCATTCAACGCTTTGGAAAAGGTTCCTAAGTTCGAAGACATTGCATCCGTTTACATCTTAAGCTACCACATTGAAGCCAATTGGGAAACTAGAAGTGGAGTTATGGTTTATTTGCCAAGTTCTAATTAAGAAAGCCCGAGAATTCCTCAAAGTTATGAGTTTCCATGCATTTGAAAACATTGTGGCCTTGCTAATTTATGGTTTGGTTCTATTCCCTAATTCGGATCAATTCATAGATGTCAATTCCATCAAGTTGTTCCTTACCCGCAATCCAAAGGCCTACTTTACTTGGAGACATCCTACATTCTCCACACTCGTACTACTAAGAGACAAGGAACCTCATGTGTCAGGTCCCTACTTTCATGGTGGTTTATTTCGCACCTTCCTCCATCGCTTTTGAAGAATGAACAAAGGTTGAGATGGTCTCAAAGTTGATGTCACTCTCTCATTCGACATCCGTTGGAATCTTTTCTCTCAAAAGGACTTCACATTCATTGAGCATTGTGGAGAATTCCCTAATGTACCACTACTTGGTATAAGGAGGTATTTACAACCCTTCTCTAGCTCTACGCCAGTTTGGTTTTGCTCAAGAGATGGTCCACATGATATGCTTCTCCACATTGTGGTTCGACTACAATCACGATCTCCGTAATTACCGATTTAAGGTTCATACATGCTGGGGCATGGTAAAGAAGATCGATACCAAGTCTTTGGGGCACCGTAACTCCATTCCTTGGGAACCACCACAAATGTGCGAGCTCGAGCTCAAAACCTCATGATGCCATTGCTTACCCGTAATTATGGAACTGCTGCTTAGGTGACGACCATGCTGTCTCTCCATCCCCTATACGCCTACCGATTTTGAAGACTTGAAGAGATCCCTGGATTCACCTTAAGGAAGAGAGGGATACCTTTGAGCTCAATGCTACGCAAGTGAGAAGAAAGTTCTAGTTGACCAAGCTACTTCACGAGGAGCGAAACATCAACGCTACATCGGGCACCAAGAGAAGCGCCCATGGGAGACTTAGAGCTTTAGGATGTTTATGTTTTCTTTTTATTGCTTTGAACTATCTCTTGTACTTAAAAAGAAAAGAATAATGAGAAGTACTAATAAATGTCTGCTCATTGCTTGTTTAACAAATTTAAATCTCTTTAGGTCCTTGAAAACATTGTATTGCATTCGCATAAACATCACATAGCATAGCATAACATTGCATCACAGGTTACATGAGATTGGTTTTCTATTTGCTCGCTATTTATTTTAGCGTAAATGGCCTTTGAACAGACCGCCAAAGATCTCCGTGTCGTAATGCCTGGGCCAACAAATGTTCACCAACTTGGTCCAAGGCCAAAGATGATCCAAGAAGCTCATCAACAAGAAGAAGAAGGTCGTTGGTCCTCAACATGGGTAGACGCTTCAAAGAGGGGTCCTAAAGTGGTCAGCAGATTAGAGCTCAAGGAAGTGTCCATACCGAGGGGAGTACCAAGATGAAGGTGAGCAGCGTGAGCCAAAGAAAAGGAGGAGAGGATCATTCCATTATGGCTTACCCCACTCATTCGATATATTTATCTCATTTCAAGATATAATTTTCTCATATTAAATTTGCATTTTCAACATTTTCCTCATTCAATTCATCCCGTCAGATTCGGCCTCCATCTCTTTCAAGGTGCTGTCCGATTCGGACGTTTTTTCATTTATCTTTCTTTTTTTCCAATTATGTAACCGCCATGGATGTAATAGTTTAAATTAGGCTTTTATTTTCCTTAAGTTTAAATTATGTATCCGCCAAAGCCATGTATAGTTGTGAGGATTTATCTTTCGCACTTTACATTCCGTGATTTTACTTTCCGCACCCTTAATTGCTAGTAATTAGGCGTATGGCAAGATAATAATTGAACATAGCTCCACTAATTTTCA
>CM038795.1:180412462-180504542 GCA_021764765.1 Vicia sativa
CAAGCCAGCCATACCCTACATCCTTCTCTTGGGCTCCCAATACAAGGACCCTCGATGTCCCTCGGAAAGCCTCCTCTTGGGATCAAAATACAAGGACCCTCGATGTCCCTTGGATAGCCTCCTCTTGGGCTTACAATAAAAGGACCCACATGCTTCCTAAAAGCATCCCCCTAATCAATAACAAAACAATTCTCCTTAGAGATAAGACATGAATCATCTCCATGGAAGAAGTATCTCATCTATAGAATCACATACAAATCAAACATTTTTTCAAATCAAACATTTTTTCAAATAAAACATCTTTCTTAACTTGTAAGTGGAAACACTTGTACACTCAAGCAAAACACCCAATGCTTACAATGAAAGATTCAAACGTTTTTCAAATATCTTTCTTAACTGTAAGTGGTAATTGAAGGCTTAAAAAACACTTAGAAGGGGGGGGGGGGTTAAATAAGTTTTTCCCTTTTAAAATTTTCTTTTAGTTAACAACAATCTAAACATATAATGATTTTTATCATGGTTCGTTTGAAACTCAAACTACTCTAGTCCACCCGTCAAGGTGATTTCGCCTCTCTCAACGAGGACTTAATTCACTCTAATCAATCTGATTACAATTGCACAACCAACTGTTGTGACTAACAACAATGCACAAGCCAACTTCAAGTGACTAACACCTCTAAGACTCTCTAGTCCTAGCCCTCTCGAGAAATCTGACCCAACTGGTCTCTCAAGGAACAATTACAAATGAACTTCTAACAAGTGTGTAAAGTTGCTTCTAAAAAGCTTTATCACAAACGTGATTTTTACATAAGAATGTTTAAGCTCATTATAGAAAATAAACTTAATAAGATAGTGTCATACCCCAAAAATTTGCCCTCCATCTACTCAGGAGATTTCATACATCCATACTCAAGGATTCCTCAAGAGTTGATCAGACAAACTCTCTCCTAGACAATCAACCCAAACTAGGGTTTGGTATCTCTCAAGTCAAGATGGATTTCCAACATCTCCAATGGCCTTCATGCCTCCTCATATGCTTCAAAGATTCTCCATGTTAAGTTTCAAGCCTCACAAGTCAAGTTTCCTCAGACAATTGCTCAGATGGTTGAAAATCAGTTGTATTGGACAAAAAGTCAACTGTGGTCAACATACAAAAACTTCGATTTTTGGTCAACATCCTCATTTTGAAGTTACATTCATCATTTGATCAAGGGTTGATCATGATTCATCAAGAAAACTCAAGATTTGCCCAAAAGTCAAACTTTCTAAATTAGGGTTTCTAGATGAAAATTCAACTGAACTTTGGTGATCATAACTTTCTCATACTTTCTCGAAATTTTTCCACCACCTCTTGTTTTGAAGGAAATTCAATTCTCTACAACTTCATATCTCACAAGAATGTCCAAAAAATGCTTCATTTGAGAGGTATGGCTCAAAACATTACAGGTCATTTTCAAAGTCAACAAAAGTCAACTTTTGATTTGAAGATATATTGAGCATGGTAACTCAATTGAGATGAAACCAAAGACATTGTTTAGAGGACTCTTAGAGCTTTCCAAAAAGTCCAAGAACACTCAAAAATGTGGAAAATTGAGCAAGATACACCATTCAGAAGTTGGGCAATTTTGGACAATTGCACAAAAGGACATTTTGGTCAAAATGCAAAATTTTCCAAATGGGCCTATAATCTTTTGATCCAAACTTGTTCATGATGTTATTTTTGACCCATAAAAGCTTGGCATTGGTAATTTTCTATTTTCATGATTTATATTTGAATTTTACAATATTTAATTCAAAAATAAATTATGTAAAATATGAAAATTAAGTTATTTTTTCAATTGAGTTGGATTTATATCTCTCTTAATGTCCAAGAAAGCCCACACCATTTACCAAATTCGTGCAAGCCATGGCATTGATGAGAAAATCATATTTTCTTCAAAATTTTATTTGATTTTCAAAGAAAATATTTGCACATTCAATTTCCAATCTTTTTTCTTTGTTTTTTCTCTTCCAAAAACTCCTATAAATACCAAGCAATGCAGCCAGCACAGGGGACGAAACCCTAGCTCAAGCCAAACCCTTATTTTGTCAAAATTTTCCAAGAAAGTTGCAAAAATCGTGTTCTTGTTTCCAGCCCTTTTCAGTCCAAACAAACCATCCCATTGTCTTCAGGAGGTAAGTTTGAGTAAGTACACACTCATGCCATGGTTTAAAACAAGCCGGATCGATGCATACATGATCATACATATCTCAAACTTTTTGATTTTTGCATTTTATTATTCTGCGTGTTTCCCTTGAATCTAATGCTTTTATTGTGTTCATGAGGTTCTACTTGACCGATCTGGGCAATCGTTATTGGTTTTGAACGTCCAAATCTCATAATGCCATGCTTAGGGTTTTGGAGCTGTCGAGTTTCGAACCGATGGTTAGAAGCGTTTTCAGGAAAAACTGACACCACCATCGCGATCGCCATGGTTGATTTAGGGGGACAAGGTCCTTCTTTCTTGTTTATTGATCGTGTTTTACAGGTTAGAGAAATCGAGCAGCCGGAGAAGACGACCGGAGCTAGGGCTCCGGCGTCGCTGACTCGTTTGACTCAGGCGAGGTTATGCGTGGCGGTTTCGCGTGCTCCGATTCGTCCATTCATAAGCCCTGGGGTCCACAAGGCTGACTGTGCGTTGGATTCAGAAATCAATGACACGTCTACACTTATATTCAAATGTTTCCAGCCTTTCAAACACCAAGTGCATCATGGCGTAGTGGTCAGCGTGCTGGTTTTTAAGGTTTGAAGGGGATGTCTCCAGTTCGATTCCTGGTTCAGACAATCCCTTTTCTTTTTTTCAAAACTTGCATATTTTTTTATATTTTTCTATTTTCCAATTATTTTTAATATTTGCATTATATTTTAATTTCCTTACATATTTTTATTCTGCATTAAAAAATTACCAAAAACATTTTTTCTTTTTACATTATTTTCATAAAAACCTTTATTTAATTTAATAAATTAAAAAAAATACATTTTGCATGCATATTTATTTTATTTTTATTTTTGCATTTAAATCACTATTAATTGCATTTTAATTATTAAATCTTTTCCAAAAAATCCCAAAAAATTATTATAGCTTATTTATCTTATTTCCAGCATATATTAATTTTCTCATATTAAAATTTGCATTTTTCTAACATTTTTTCTCTTATTTCAATTTCATCATATGTCCCGATTTTCTTATTTTTTCACAGGTTGCTCCGTTTCGGACGTTTCTCTTTTTATCATTCTATTTTTTCCAATAATGTAACTGCTCATGGGATGTAATAGTTTAAATTAGGCTTTTATTTTCCGCAAGTTTAAATTATGTATCTGCCCCAAAGCCATGTAATAGCGTAGGTTTATCTTTCCGCACCTTTACCAATTGCTAGTAATTAGGCGTGTATGGCAAGATAATAATTGGACGTAGCTCACACTAATTTCAAGATAAAATATCTGAATTTGACACACTTCTTTCACACACGCACCCCTTAGGGTAATTCTCTCTCGATGCCTTTCGATTTCAAATGGTCATGTCCCTCGAACGTAGAGGTATTCTAGCACTGTTGCCTTTCAAACAAATCATCATAGTCCCTTCGATACAAAGATCATAGACCCACGATGTCGCCTCCGAATACATGATCTTGACCCGATTGTCGCCTACGAAAATGATGATAGTCCCTTCGAATGTGCTAGGATGCTTCCTACAAGTTGCTTTCAATGACCATCCGATGTCCCTTCGAATGTCCCGCTTACATCCAACGAATGGAGCTACCTACTAACTAATGGTATGGCCAGCTCTATTCTAAAGGAATGTAGAAGTACAACAAAACGACCAATTCTGAGTGGGTAAATAAGTCTCTTAGTTGCTTGCTCTATCAAAATGCTTTTCACACCACACACTCTTTTCCCAAAGTTCAAACTTTCTTTTCAAAAATGAAACATTTCCGAACACTTTGTATACACTCCTACATGAGTCATTACAAAGTCAAAGCGAAATGCCTCTTTCAAAACATTTTTGTCAAACACACAGAAAGCAATTTTAAAAAAGTTATCTAAGAGCAACTAAGAGCCCGTAGAATAAATCATGGATGGAAAGGGGTGCTAATACCTTCCCTTTTCATAACCATTCTCCGAACTCGTAATCTAACGAAGGTCTTTTTTTACTTTTACCTTCCCTTAATTGGATAAAATAAAAGTCGGTGGCGACTCTTGCTATCCGCACATTTGGATACAAAATCCTACAAAGTCGGTTCACCGTGTTACGAACTGGCGACTACTGGGACAACTACCCAAAGAGAGAATTGCCTTAGGGATTTCTAGATAACTTTTATTGCTTTTGTTTGACTTGTATGCTTTATCTTTAAGGGTTGCTTGGGTATTATATTGTTGGGGATCCTACACCGGATCCGGTTTCCTTTAGGTAAGTAGCATTAGATCATCGCGACCGCTAGACGATAACTACGCGGTCAACATGATGGCTACGTTAGCGTGACACTTTGGTTGCCCGATACTCTTCATTCCCAAGTTGAAGAAAGTATTTGGCTTCGCGTGTCATCAAGCGCTAACTAAACTTTTAGAACCTTAATTGACCCATCTTGGCCATTAGAAGGTAGTGAGATGGCGGCTTTGGTGTAGACCGAGGTTGGTTGATACTCGATGCTACGCTCATTGAGATTAGACTTTTGGGACATTTTCGATCGACCACTTGGCCGTCGATTGAAATAAGCGCCTACGAGAAAGATCTATGATATGAGATTCCTAGAACCCGTTACTATTATAGGACAGATGAACCAACTCAAACTTTTGGTGGGGTAATCACCTATACCTCATGCAAGCCTTAACCCTAGGCTCATTGTGTGAATTGTTTGTGTGCTAAACATGACATCATGACATCATTCGCATTGCATATCATTTCTAACTATTTCAAGGACCTAGGATTTATCTTTGCTCTTTTGAGGGATTATGGCTTCTAGAAAGACTATCCGAATCAACTTCATGGGTATCCCTCTCAACTCAAAGAATTGGTTTCGTAAATCCCGACCATGCTCGGTTCATCAAAAGACATGGTTATCTACTTGATTTGGTTATCTCGGTTTTGAAGAAGATATGATGCATGTCCTATTCAGTTCTTGATCCGAAACACCATTGCTTTACATTTCCAGATTATCAGTTGATTCCTACCTTGGAAGAATTCTCTAAGCTACTTGGGATACCTATTCTTGACCAAATGCCATTCACCGGTTTGGAAAAGGTTCCTAAGTTCGAAGACATCGCATCCGCCTTACACCTTAAGCGCTCAGACATTGAAGCCAATTGGGAAACTAGAAGTGGAGTTAAGGGTTTACTTTCCAAGTTCCTAATTAAGAAAGCCCGAGAGTTCCTCAAAGTTATGAGTTTCCATGCATTTGAAAACATTGTTGCCTTGCTAATTTATGATTTGGTTCTATTCCCTAACTCGGACCAATTCATAGATATCAATGCCATCAAGTTGTTCCTTACCCGCAATCCAGTGCCTACTTTACTTGGAGACATTCTACATTCTCTCCGCACTCGTACTACCAAGAGACAAGGAACCCTCATGTGTTGTGTCCCGTTACTTTCAAGGTGGTTTATTTCGCACCTTCCTCCATCAGTTTTGAAGAATGAACAAAGGATGAGATGGTCTCAAAGATTGATGTCACTCTCTCATTCCGATATCCGTTGGAATCTTTTCTCTCAAAAGGACTTCACATTCATTGAGCGTTGTGGAGAATTCCCTAATGTACCACTACTTGGTATAAGGGGAGGTATTACTTACAACCCTTCTTTAGCTCTACGTCAGTTTGGTTTTGCTCGAAAAGATGGTCCACATGATATGCTTCTCCAAGATATTGTGTTCGACTACAATCACGATCTCCGAATTACCGAAGGTTTATACACGCTGGGGCATGGTAAAGAAGATCGATACCAAGACTTTGGGGCACCAACTCCATTCCTTGGGAACCTTACCTCAAATGGGTGCGAGCTCGAGCTCAAAACCTCATGATGCCATTCACTGCTTTACCAGTAATTATGGAACCTGTTGCTATAGGTGACGTACCCTATGCTGTTCTCCATCCTGACATGCCTACTGATTTTGAAGACTTGAAGAGATCCTGGATTCAACTAAAAGAAGAAAGGGATACCTTTGAAGCTCAGTGCTATGCAAGCGAGAAGAAAGTGTTAGAGTTGACAAAGCTACTTCATGAGGAGCGAAGCATCAATGCCTACATCGGCACCAAGAGGAAGCGCCCATGGGAGACTTAGAGCTTTAGGATGTTTATGTTTTATTTTATTGCTTTGAACTATATCTTGTACTTAAAAAGAAAAAAGAATAATGAAGAGTACTAATAAATGTTTGTTCATTGCTTGTTTAACAAATTTAAATCTCTTAGGTCCTTGAAAACATTGCATTGCATTCGCATAAACATTGCATAGCATATCATAACATTGCATCACAGGTACATTGGAGATTGGTTTTCTCATTTGCTCGCTATTTATTTTAGCAGAAATGGCTCTTGAACAGACTGTCAAAGATCTCCAAGCTCGAATGCTCGGCCAGAGATGTTCACCAGCTTGGTCCAAGGCCAAGAAGATTTGAAGAAGCTCATCAACAAGAAGAAGAAAGTTGTTGGTCTCCTCAACATGGGTAGACGTTTCAAAGGGGGTCCTAAGGTGGTCAGCCGTATTGAGCTCTCTGAAGGAAGTGTCCATACTGAGGGGAGTACCAAGGGTGATGAAGGTGATCAGGAGAGCCAAAGAAAGGAGGAGAGGATCATTCGATTATAGCCAACACTGATGAAGATGACAAGTACAAGCAACTTGAAGACCGTCGAATCTGTGGAAAACCCGAAGATGTCCGGGCTGAATTTTGATGACCTGAGTCTTGTTCCTGGCGTGGTGATTCCTCCCAAGTTCAAAGTTCCTACTTTTGCCAAGTATGATGGCATGTCTTGCCCTAAGCTGCACTTGAAGTCATATGTCCGTAAGATCAATCCCCACGATGATGTAAAGTTGTGGATGCACTATTTTCAAGAGAGTTTGTCCGAACTCGCTTGGAATGGTACTATCGCCTAGAGAATGACCGTATCCGTACTTGGAGTGATTTGGTGATGCTTTCTACAAGATGAGTACAATGTGAATTGACACCCACTCGCATGCAACTACAAAGCATGTCTATGGGTCGTGACGAGAAGTTCAAGGAGTATGCTCAAGTGGAGAGATCTAGCAGTGAGTTCACCACCCTTGTCCAATAGGAGTTGGTTGATATGTTCATGGGGACACCGACAGCCCATTCTTCAATCATCCGATTGGAAATTCTTCATCCGGATTCACCGAGTTGATATTGACAAAGAGCATTGAAGCCGGTATCAAGAGTGGGAAGATTCATGTGAGACATCTTCAAATCTGCAAGAGATCTTTTGGTGCTAAGAAAGAAACTAATGTGTGTATGGTCGAAAAGTCGAGCCAAGACCGACCGTGCTCAATGTGGGGCGGCAGATCTCCAATCCTACATCGGACAACCTCGCGAGACAACGCGTAGCCAACGTGCCACGAGAGGTTTACGAAGATCAACATGCCATTGTCGCAAGCCTTGCAACACATGTTGAAAGCAGAGCTGATTACTTTGAGGGATCCTCCTCAGAATGTCAACACATCCTCTCCGAGATACAATCCAAATGCTAAGTGTGCTTACCATTCCAACAGCCCAGGGCACGATACTGACAATTGTTGGGCTCTGAAGAACAAGATTCAAGATATGATTGAAGCTAAGCAGATTGAGTTTGACCCTCCTGTTGAGACTCCGAATGTGATCAACGCGCCTATGCCTAACCATGACAAGAGTTCCAATGCTGTGGGAGACGATACTTATGTTTTCAACATAGATGACTTGACCATTCCTCTGATGACTGTTAAGAAGAATTTGTTGCAAGCCGGTGTCAACCCAAGATGCCCAGAGGATTGTCGTTGGTGCCCATCCGCGCCTGATGGTTGTGCTTGGTTGAGAAGACGTGTTCAGTGCATGATGGATAATCGTGAAATACTATTTCTAAAACCACCTGTGCAGAAGCTGTGTGAAGAAATGTCTAAGTTGAAGATCGACAATGCAAACGAAACTGTGCCATCTGTGTGGGATACCTTGGGGCAGCCAAGTGGAAAGTATGATTACATGGTGAAGTACACTGTCCCTGATAGTTACAAGATTCCTATTGAAGATGTTAAAGCGACCGGATGGAGTGACGATTTCCCTGAAGACTATGCTGATGTTAACACTATAAGGATTTCCTCTGCTGATCCTGTGCCTAGAGTGGCACCTCTCATTATCACTTCTCCAAGACCAGTGCCATATTCCTCTGACAAGGCTATCCCTTGGAATTATGGAGCTGATGTTTACTATCATGGTGTCAAGCAAGACCCTATGACCTTTGAAGATCTTACTGCTGAAGTTTCTATTCCTGACATCGACAACATCACCGGATCCAGTAAGGTGACCAGAACCGGAAGGGTATTCTCTCCAGAGATCTCTCCTCCAAAAGACGTCACGACTCCAACGCATTCCGCCTACTCAACCAATATCCCCACTAGAGGAAAGAACCAAGAACTCATCCCGCTCAGAAGTACCAAAGGAAGTTGTCAAGACACCTCCAAACAAGAAATGGAGGAAATTCAAGATCATCAAGAAGAGTGATTATAATGTTGTGGAACAAGTAGATGACTCCCAAGATCTCCATGCTTGCTCGCTCTTGTGCTCGAGGCTCATGCTAATGCCTTGGTAAAGTTTCAAGAATGCTCATGTGCCAAGACACTACTACCGATCGATTCGAAGTTTGTATTGCTAGCTGGCTGCCAATGGCCTAGGATTCTCGATCTTGATTTGACTCCTTCCGAAAGAAACACAACAAGGCCTTGCACATCTCTGTTGAATGCAAGCTACCTATCACATGTTTTGGTTGACACCGGTTCGCTCGAATATCCTACCAAAGATCGCTTTTGATCGACTCGATGTCGAAGGGTTGGTTCGAGACCCGGTGACATTATCGTGAGAGCTTTTGATGGTTCTAAGCGCGCATTTGGAGAGCTCACTGCTGTTAAAGTCGGTTCCCAAACTTTTGATTCCACTTTCTTTGTCATGGACATCCGTCCGACTTATTCTTGCCTACTTGGATACATGGGGCACCTCTACCTTGCATCTCAAGTACCGGTGAAAAGGAAGGTTGTCACGTGTGTGGTGAAGAAGAGTATATGGTCATCATCTACATCATTCCGATACCTTGAGATGGAGGGTGAATTCTTGAGACTCCCAAGCTTTTGAAACAATACCAGTCATGCCTTGACTCTCCGTCACTCCGGTTGCTAAAGTTCCGCCTAGGACGGCCTCCTTGAAAGATGCTCAGTTGTTGAAGAAGGTAGTACTATTTGGGGTCACTCCCCGATCTTCCTTTCAAATTTGACAAGACCGGTTTAGGCTTCACTATCAAGGGTCGAAGATGATACGCGAACGTGCCGCCAACTTCCTTTCCGCATCGCCAGTGGAATTCATGCTATAGAAGACGACACAACGACTTGACATCAGCAAGTGGATCTTCCCAACTCGGGCTCAAGAATTGGAAGATCAAGACGCATACCAATCTCCTTTAGCCAGAGTAATTGCTCTTGTTTTGTTTTGCTTTTCGTATTTCTTTATGTTTGAACAATAAACTTTGAAAGCCGTGCCTTGCCCGGCGTCATGGCTCGTTCAGGGTTATTATCCGTCGTTTGCGTATTTTCATTCAATAAATCGTTGGACTTTTGCATTCAATTGTGTTTTCTTTCTTTTACTTTATCACCCTTCAAAAGCTATGTGTTCTTACACACCCACGTGATACACTCAATCACTCCGAATCTCGTTAATAACAAATGCTAGTGCTAAATATGACTTCGATAATCCGATCTACCAAGCCAAGACGAAAGTGAGGAAGATTGTGAAGTTCCGGAGAACTTGCCGATCCTACACAAGAAGAGCGAGTTATACAACCACACGAAGAGCGTTGAAGTTGTGAATTTGGGTACCGACGAAGATGAAAAGAGATCAAGATAGAGCGGGTCTTGAGAACAGGTTAAAGAAAGGTTGGTTCGATGCTACGAGACTATATTGAGGTTTTTGCTTGGTCATACGAAGACATGCTGTTTAGACATTGATATTGTGGTACACGATTGCGAAAAGAAGGTTTTCTCGGTGAAACAAGGTTCGATGCGTCCCGAGATGTCGAGAAAATCAAAGCCAAGTTATGAAGCGCTTCAACGGTTTCTTAGCGTCACCTCTTATCCCCTGGTTGCAAATGTGGTACCCGTGCCTAAGAAGGATGGTAAGGTACGAATGTGTGTGGATTACGAGATCCGAACAAAGCGAGTCCGAAAGACGATTTCCCACTTCCTCATATTGATGTTTTGGTTGACAATACCGCTCAAGATAAAGTTTTCTCCTTCATGGATGGTTTCTCGGTTACAATCAAATCAAAATGGCCTCAAGACATGGAAAAGACTACTTCACACGGGGCACTTTTTGCTACAAGGTTATGCCGTTTGACCGAAGAACGCAGCGCCACTTATCGCTATATGGTGACATTGTTTCATGACATGATTCATCACGAGATAGAGTCTACGCCGACGACATGATAGCTCGGCATCAAGAAGAACATCTCGATCATTTAAACTGCTTGATAGGTTGAAGAAGCAGATCGAGACTTAATCCCAACAAGTGCACCTTTGGAGTCGATCCGAAAACTCCTAGGGTTTGTAGTCGAAGAGGTATTGAGGTTGACCTGCAAGGTTAAAGCTATTCAAGAGATGCCGCCCCGCACCGAGAAGGAAGTCAGAGGTTTCTTGGGCCGATTGAACTACATTGCCAGATTCATTGCACACCTAACTGCTACCTGTGAGCCAATCTTCAAGTTGCTAAAGAAAGATCAAGTAGTGGAATGGAACAACGATTGCCAGATCGCTTTTGACAAAATCAAGGAATACCTACAGAATCCTCCTATCCTGATGCCACCTGCCGAAGGAAGACCTCTTATCATGTACTTGACAGTGTTAGAGAACTCAATGGGGTGTGTGTTGGGGCAACATGACGAGTCTGGTCGAAAAGAGCATGCAATATACTACCTTAGCAAAAAGTTTACCGACTGTGAAACAAGATACTCACAGCTCGAGAAAACTTGCAACGCTTTTGGGCTGCTCGGCTAAGACAAGATATGTTGACTCACACTACCTTGTTGATTTCTAAGATGGATCCGATAAAATACATATTTGAGAAACCAGCTCTCTCCGGAAGAATAGCAAGATGGCAAATGATCTTGACCGAATATGACATCCAGAACACTTCTCAGAAAGCGATCAAAGGAAGTGTAGTAGCCGATCATTTGGCTCATCAAGCCGTAGATGACTATCAGTCTATGCAGTTCGAGTTTCCAGATGAAGATGTTTTACTAGTTACAGATTGCGAAGAACCAGGCCCGGACGAAGGACCTGAGCAAGGATCCCGATGGACCATGGTTTTTGATGGAGCCTCAAACGCACTTGGCAATGGCATTGGCGCTATCATTACATCCCCCACAGGCGGACATACTCCTTTCACCGCCAGATTATGTTTCAGTTGCACTAACAACATGGCCGAATACGAAGCGTGCATCATGGGTCTTAAAGCTGCTATTGACTTAAGAATCAAGTTTTTACAAGTGTATGGAGACTCAGCTTTAGTGATCAGTCAGATAAAAGGCGAGTGGGATACGAAGCATCCGAATCTCATTCCATATCGAGAGCATGTTCTGAGTTTGATTCCTTACTTTGAAGAGATCACTTTCAATCATATTCCACGAGAAGAGAATCAGTTGGCAGACGCATTGGCTACTATGTCGTCTATGTTCAAAGTCGATGGGACAACGAGGCTCCCGGATCATCATTGAGAAGTTCGACGAACCAACGATTGTTGTGAGCTTGACGAAGAGAAACCTTGGTACTATGACGTGAAGAGGTATCTTGAGACTCGTGAATATCCGAGGGCCTCACAATGATAAGAAGTTCATGAGAAGATTTGCATCTAAATTCTTCCTCGATGACATCTTATACAAGCGCAACCACGACTTGTGCTTACTCTGTAGACCGAAAAACAATGCGTATCATGGAAGAGTTACGGCAATTTGGTACCCACTCCGGTGGACACACTATGGCTAAGAAGATTTTGAGAACAGTTACTATTGGTCCACCATGGAAGCGATTGTCACCGCTATGCTCGATCTTGTCACAAATGTCGACGATGCCGACAAAGTGCACGTACCTCGACCTCGAATGTTTTAACTTCTCGTGGCCTTCGCAATGTGGGGCATTGACATGATTGGAGAGATCAAGCCCACTTTCCAATGGACATCGTTTCATCCTCGTGGCAATTGATTACTTTACCAAGTGGGTAGGCACCTCGTTGCATCTGTTACCAAGAATGTTGTGGCTCGATTCATCAAGCATAATCTTATCATCGGTATGGCACTCGAAAGGATTATCACGATAATGGTTCCATCTCAACAACAAGATGATCACCGAACTCGCACGCAGTTCAAGATCAAGCATCACAACTCTTCCCCATATCGGCCTAAGATGAATGGCGCGATGGAAGCCGCCAATAAGAACATTAAGAAGATTATCGAAGATGACATGCTTACTTAAAGATTGGCATGAGATGTTACCATTTGCTCTTCATGGTTATCGCCACAAAGACGAACATCAACAGGGCAACCCTTCTCTCTTGTATACGGTATGGAAGCCGTCTTACCGTCGAGGTTCGGATACCCTCAACGAGTCCTCCAGAGGCGAGTTAGCGAAGACGATTGGGTTCGCACCGCCTTGACCGATTAACTTGATTGATGAGAAGCGACTCGCGTCCATCGCCATGGATGATTTATCGAACGAATGATCGAGCATTTAACAAGAAGGTCAAGCACCGAGTCTACCAAGTCGGTGATCTAGTAGTCAAGCGCATCATTCTTCCACAAGGTGATCGAGGGCAAATGGACTCCCACATACGAGGGACCATTTGTAGTCAAAATATTTTCCGGGGAGCTATGATACTTAGCACCATGGATGGTGAAGACTTCCCACACCGTGAACGCAGACATAGTCAAAAATACTACGCATAAAAGAGACCCGCTAGGTCGACGAACCTAGGCAAAAAAACAAGGGCATCCTGGCGAACCAAAAAGGTTCGGGCAAAAATTAAGGATATATACAAAACATGTACACCGGCAAGTCGAAACCCGAAAAGGCGGCTTGGGCAAAAAGGGTATCCCGAGACCGAAAGGCGGTCTAGGCAAAAGTTAGGGATTTAAGCGTATGACTATGTCTCTTCCATCACACCTGCACTACTATCGCATTCAAGATTCAAATGGCGAAGATCGATCTACTCACTTTCACCGACAGCAAGGAGATGAGATAGTCGAAATATATGAGTACTAGCATAGTTGGGACTTAACGAGATTGTTTCCATGCTTTTACTTTTCTTGTGTACAAACTACTTGGCCATACCACCTTTCAAATAAATCTGCCTTCTTTCTCTTTTCATTGTTGTTATTTGCAATAAGTCCAACGTTTGCTTTGAATGACTATACGCATTTGACAATAAAAATCTAATCACAAACATACGAAAAGTGAACATACAAAAGTACTTACTACAGGTTCCGGGAATTGGGATGACGACGAAAGTCAACAAATAGTTCCCCACAGAGCATAAAGGTGTCACTCACAACACACCTTCCCCAGCGGAGTATAAGGGAATCCACGAGCAGCAATTCCACTCAATCGAGCAACGTTACATCAGTCTCCAAGCAGTAACACTTCATCCCCAGCAGATATTTCTCAATCCTCCCCCTTCTCCCAGCAGCGGTATCTAGACCCAAGACTTGGTCAGATAGTGCATCGGAGGAAACATACACCTTTTATTCCCCAGCCAGAGATTACAACGGACTCCAAACTCTTCTAGCCCGGTCTCTCAGCAACCATCAAATGTTCTCCAGCGAGATCTACACTCGGAATCCCCGGTAGAGCGTCTTTTAAATTTCCTCAGCAGGATCTACATACAAGGTCCTCAACAGATCACCTCCCAGACTCTCCTCAGCAGGGTCTATATATGAGATCTCCGACAACGAGCCTCTCAAATCTCTACCTTCCTCAACAATATCTAGGCCCAAGACTTGGTCAGATAGTGCATCGGAGGAATCCAGGATATCTTTCTTCTCCTTCAAAAGCGGGTTCTCACCTACTCAATTCCCCAGGCAGAAGTCAGAAATCTTCAAACAGAGCATCCGCATCTTCTTCAAGATGGATATGTTTTGAAATACCACAACATCTATCATTCATACATTACTCATAAAGTCATAATTCATGCATATGTCATTTCATATACACTGTCATGCATCATACTTTGCATAAGACTAACGAATATTCTATCAAAGTTTTTCTTGTTTTCTCCAAAACAGGTAATAGTCACTCGACACAAACAGTCGAGATTAAGCCCCGAGCCGACGGAAAACTATCGAAGACCGCCTCACGACAGTCGAGATTAAGCCCGAACCGACGGGAAAACTATCCGAAAGACCACCTCTGGTTATCCTCCGATAACAAGCAATGGATCAACACCCGATGCACAACAGGGAAGCTATCCACATTCTTGCCAACTACAATTTCTCCCAGAGTAATCAGCGCGAAGATTTATTCTGATTATCAACAGCAACTACAGAGTCTAGCGTACGACTCAGTTGCCTTGGATGGCATCTTAAGCCCATCTCCGACTATTTGTCAACATCTCTTCACTATCAGAATGATGCATATATGGTTAAAAATCAATATAGACCAATAACTTCATTCAAAGATAAGCACGCAGTCTAACGAACGACTCTCCCTCGATGGCATCTTAAGCCCATCTCCGCGTTCCTTCCACTTCCAGGAACATCTACATAGCCTAGCGTACGGCTCACTCCCCAGCATCGACCTTTCCAGATGGCATCTTAAGCCCATCTCCGTCAGCTCTCCTATTTAACAACCTCGAGTCTAGCGTACGACTCGTTCCCCAGCAAAGTCTCCAACTTCTCCAAATGGCATCTGTAAGCCCATTCCCGCATCATCCACCAATGGCGAGTGCAAATTTTCAGGTGTACTCGGTGTTCAATCATCTTCTACCTCCAGGTCACGAAAGACAAACGCGTCAATCTAACCCTTCCAGTACAAGAAGATTGAACAGGGGCAGCTGTCATACCCCAAAAATTTGCCCTCCATCTACTCAGGAGATTTCATACATCCATACTCAAGGATTCCTCAAGAGTTGATCAGACAAACTCTCTCCTAGACAATCAACCCAAACTAGGGTTTGGTATCTCTCAAGTCAAGATGGATTTCCAACATCTCCAATGGCCTTCATGCCTCCTCATATGCTTCAAAGATTCTCCATGTTAAGTTTCAAGCCTCACAAGTCAAGTTTCCTCAGACAATTGCTCAGATGGTTGAAAATCGGTTATTGGACAAAAGTCAACTGTGGTCAACATACATCAAAACTTCGATTTTTGGTCAACATCCTCATTTTGAAGTTACATTCATCATTTGATCAAGGGTTGATCATGATTCATCAAGAAAACTCAAGATTTGCCCAAAAGTCAAACTTTCTAAATTAGGGTTTCTAGATGAAAAGTCAATCGAACTTTGACTGATCATAACTTTCTCATACTTTCTAAATTTTTCCACCACCTCTTGTTTTGAAGGAAATTCAATTCTCTACAACTTCATATCTCACAAGAATGTCCAAAAATGCTTCATTTGAGAGGTATGGCTCAAAACATTCTGGTCATTTTCAAAGTCAACAAAAGTCAACTTTTTTATTTGAAGATATATTGAGCATGGTAACTCCAATTGAGATGAAACCAAAGACATTGTTTAGAGGACTCTTAGAGCTTTCCAAAAAGTCCAAGAACACTCAAAAATGTGGAAAATTGAGCAAGATACACCATTCAAGTTGGGCAATTTTGACAATTGCACAAAGGACATTTTGGTCAAAATGCAAAATTTTCCAAATGGGCCTATAATCTTTTGATCCAAACTTGTTCATGATGTTATTTTTGACCCATAAAAGCTTGGCATTGGTAATTTTCTATTTTCATGGTTTATATTTGAATTTTACAACATTTAATTCAAAAATAAATTATGTAAAATATGAAAATTAAGTTATTTTTTCAATTGGGTTGGATTTATATCTCTCTTAATGTCCAAGAAAGCCCAAGACAACTTCCAAATTCGTGCAAGCCATGGCATTGATGAGAAAATCATATTTTCTTCAAAATTTGATTTGATTTTCAAAGAAAATATTTGCACATTCAATTTCCAATCTTTTTTCTTTGTTTTTTCTCTTCCAAAAACTCCTATAAATACCAAGCAATGCAGCCAGCACAGGGGACGAAACCCTAGCTCAAGCCAAACCCTTATTTTGTCAAAATTTTCCAAGAAAGTTGCAAAAATCGTGTTCTTGTTTCCAGCCCTTTTCAGTCCAAACAAACCATCCCATTGTCTTCAGGAGGTAAGTTTGAGTAAGTACACACTCATGCCATGGTTTAAAACAAGCCGGATCGATGCATACATGATCATACATATCTCAAACTTTTTGATTTTTGCATTTTATTATTCTGCGTGTTTCCCTTGAATCTAATGCTTTTATTGTGTTCATGAGGTTCTACTTGACCGATCTGGGCAATCGTTATTGGTTTTGAACGTCCAAATCTCATAATGCCATGCTTAGGGTTTTGGAGCTGTCGAGTTTCGAACCGATGGTTAGAAGCGTTTTCAGGAAAAACTGACACCACCATCGCGATCGCCATGGTTGATTTAGGGGGACAAGGTCCTTCTTTCTTGTTTATTGATCGTGTTTTACAGGTTAGAGAAATCGAGCAGCCGGAGAAGACGACCGGAGCTAGGGCTCCGGCGTCGCTGACTCGTTTGACTCAGGCGAGGTTATGCGTGGCGGTTTCGCGTGCTCCGATTCGTCCATTCATAAGCCCTGGGGTCCACAAGGCTGACTGTGCGTTGGATTCAGAAATCAATGACACGTCTACACTTATATTCAAATGTTTCCAGCCTTTCAAACACCAAGTGCATCATGGCGTAGTGGTCAGCGTGCTGGTTTTTAAGGTTTGAAGGGGATGTCTCCAGTTCGATTCCTGGTTCAGACAATCCCTTTTCTTTTTTTCAAAACTTGCATATTTTTTTATATTTTTCTATTTTCCAATTATTTTTAATATTTGCATTATATTTTAATTTCCTTACATATTTTTATTCTGCATTAAAAAATTACCAAAAACATTTTTTCTTTTTACATTATTTTCATAAAAACCTTTATTTAATTTAATAAATTAAAAAAAATACATTTTGCATGCATATTTATTTTATTTTTATTTTTGCATTTAAATCACTATTAATTGCATTTTAATTATTAAATCTTTTCCAAAAAATCCCAAAAAATTATTATAGCTTATTTATCTTATTTCCAGCATATATTAATTTTCTCATATTAAAATTTGCATTTTTCTAACATTTTTTCTCTTATTTCAATTTCATCATATGTCCCGATTTTCTTATTCTTTCACAGGTTGCTCCGTTTCGGACGTTTCTCTTTTTATCATTCTATTTTTTCCAATAATGTAACTGCTCATGGGATGTAATAGTTTAAATTAGGCTTTTATTTTCCGCAAGTTTAAATTATGTATCTGCCCCAAAGCCATGTAATAGCGTAGGTTTATCTTTCCGCACCTTTACCAATTGCTAGTAATTAGGCGTGTATGGCAAGATAATAATTGGACGTAGCTCACACTAATTTCAAGATAAAATATCTGAATTTGACACACTTCTTTCACACACGCACCCCTTAGGGTAATTCTCTCTCGATGCCTTTCGATTTCAAATGGTCATGTCCCTCGAACGTAGAGGTATTCTAGCACTGTTGCCTTTCAAACAAATCATCATAGTCCCTTCGATACAAAGATCATAGACCCACGATGTCGCCTCCGAATACATGATCTTGACCCTCGATTGTCGCCTACGAAAAATGATGATAGTCCCTTCGAATGTGCTAGGATGCTTCCTACAAGTTGCTTTCAATGACCATCCGATGTCCCTTCGAATGTCCCGCTTACATCCAACGAATGGAGCTACCTACTAACTAATGGTATGGCCAGCGCTATTCTAAAGGAATGTAGAAGTACAACAAAACGACCAATTCTGAGTGGGTAAATAAGTCTCTTAGTTGCTTGCTCTATCAAAATGCTTTTCACACCACACACTCTTTTCCCAAAGTTCAAACTTTCTTTTCAAAAATGAAACATTTCCGAACACTTTGTATACACTCCTACATGAGTCATTACAAAGTCAAAGCGAAATGCCTCTTTCAAAACATTTTTGTCAAACACACAGAAAGCAATTTTAAAAAAGTTATCTAAGAGCAACTAAGAGCCCGTAGAATAAACTGCGGATGGAAAGGGGTGCTAATACCTTCCCTTTTCATAACCATTCTCCCGAACTCAGAATCTAACGAAGGTCTTTTTCTGTTACTTTTACCTTCCCTTAATTGGATAAAAATAAAAGTCGGTGGCGACTCTTGCTATCCGCACATTTGGATACAAAAATCCTACAAAGTCAGTTCACCGTGTTACAGATAGTATTTGATTTTGGCAGCGTAAGTTTTCTTTCTAGAAGTTGTTTTTGAATAGTTGTCTGTGAATCAATTAATATTCTTCTTTTGAACTTTTGCTCTTTATATAGCTTCTCATGAATAATTCCGTTGCATTTCGTTGCGTGTCTTGGATGATGAGAAACGTCATAAATGTTGCTCGAAAGTTGATCCACTCAAGTACTTAAGACGTGTTAACTTTAATTAGTAACAGTACTGTATCAGACTTTGTCTTAGAAGATGACGTATTGATAAATCATGATCTTCTACAAGCCTTGCTCAAAGTATCTTCTAACAGAGGTTTCCTTGGTGCTTCTATCAGGGGTTGTGTTAGCATGCTTCCTTCAAAATTTGCTTTCAGCGTGCGTGTTCAGAAGTTCATTCATCATTAGAACTTATATTACTTGTTTACTCAACATAATTTGATATTTCTTTATTCTAGAATGCTTGAGTCAGAACATCATATGCTTCTTTCAGAAGTTGCTTTCAGCTTGTGTGTTCAGAAGTTATTTTTATCTTCTAGAACTTCTAACTCTTGTTTACTCAGCATAATTTGATATTTCTTTATTCTAGAAAGCTTGAGTCATAACATCATATGCTTCTTTCAGAAATTGCTTTCAACTTGTGTGTTCAGAAGTTCTTTTTATCTTTTAGAACTTCTAACTCTTGTTTACTCAACATAATTTGATATTTCTTTATTCTAGAATTCTTGAGTCAGAACATCATCTGAAATGAGAACAATACATATCAGAGTATCATATTTATTATACAAAATTTATTTCACTTGTTATCATAAAAACTCTAAGATATGATTAGAACCAAACTATGTTCTAACAATCTTCCCCTTTTTGATGATGACAAAAGTATTAGATTTTGATTAAATTTTTATTTATATATGAAGAACATATCTCCCCCTGAGATAAATAATTAAAGAAAACTAAATATATATTAGAACTTCCCTGAGATTGTTCTTTCAGAGCTTTTAGAGATCCTTCTTTCAGAGTTTTCTTTTTCATTTCAAAGCTTGAATCATTTTAGAGTTTGAGGCTTTATAATTTGGGTTTGTCTTTGCAACATCTTCTTTCAGAGCTTATGTAATCCTGTATACTTTAGAAGCAAATACACTTGTATATTTTTTTTGTTAGAAATGTTTGACACTTTTGTCCCAATAACATGTTATAATTAATCCTATCAAAATCTCAATTTTCTCCCCCTTTTTGTCATAAGCAAAAAGTCATTGTTTAAAAATAATAATAAAGTGAAGCAAAGTGCTGATAACATTAATTTTAAAGATACGGTTACAAAAGGTTTGTAAAAAACAAAACATTTAAAACAATGATGCACATAAGGTTGAAAATGGAAGGACTAAGTGGGACGAGAAACTAGGGAAACAGAAGGTTCTTGATTTCATTGGAAGAAGTATTTAAAGAGAAACACATGCAGATGAAAAGTTTAAAGTTAATTTAAAAACAATTAATCATCACACGCAATAAATAGCGTCTGACAATAAAGGGATTTCTTGATATTTGAAAAGATTGCAACAGTTACCTAGGAATGGCGTGTCAATAGCTAGCACGCGTGTGTGACCTATCAGAAGTTTTGAACACTTGTTCAAATTCTAGGTTGAAAGCGTTACAGTTATTTAATATAATGAACTACTGAACCATATTTGTAATGAAACATTTGGGAAATATTTCAGAACTTCTAGATATGGTTTTTAACTTAACTTATCTTCTAACTTCTAAAGAGATGTTAACTAGAACATTCATTTAAGAGAAGAACTTCTGACAATAGCAATAAACACAATTTCATTTAGGACAAAATTCCATACTAATATTCTTTAGAATGAATTTAAATCTATCTTCAGAAAGAGGTTTAGTAAAAATATCATCCCATTGATGGTCTTTGTCTACAAAGTTTAAAGTTAAAACACCTTTTTGAATATAGTCCCTTATGAAATGATGCTTAATTTCTATATGTTTTGCCTTAGAGTGCAAAATAAGAATTTTTTTATAAACATACAGCAGAAGTATTATCACAGAAGATAGGAATCTTACACTCATACAGATTATAGTCTTCTAGTCGACTCTTCATCCAGAGCATCTGAGTGCTACAACCAGCAGCAACTACATATTCTGCTTTAGTGGTTGAAAGTGCAATTGTGGCTTGCTTCTTGCGGCACCATGAGATCAGATTTTCACCCAGGAATTGACAACTTCCAGAGGTGCTTTTACGTTCTACTCTATCTCCAAAAAAATCAGCGTCACAATAACCTACTAATTTAAATTCTTTGGTTTTTCTGTAAAATAGTCCAACATTAGTAGTACCTTTCAGATACCTTAGAATTCACTTAACATCAGTTAAGTGAGATACTCTGGGATCTAATAGGAATCTTGCACATAAGCAAACGCTAAATAGAATATCTGGCCTAGATGCAGTTAGATAAAGAAGAGATCAAATCATACCTCTGTAGAGTTTCTGATCTACCTTCTTACTTACATCATATTTTTCCAAAATGCATGTAGGATGCATTGGGATTCTTGCTTCCTTACTTTCTGATAATTGGAATTTCTTTAGAATTTCTGTAACATACTTGGTTTGATGTATGTAAGTACCTTCTGAACAATGATTTATTCAAATTTTGCCTGCATAAACTCAACAAATTCTCTTCCAAGAGAGACATTAGAAGTTCCAAAAATAATATCATCTACGTAAATTTGACAAATCAGAATATCATTTTTAAATGTTTTTCTAAATAAAGTTGTGTCCACTTTCCCTATGGTAAAATTATTTTCTAAAAGAAAATTACTTAAACGCTCATACCAAGTTCTGGGAGCTTGTTCTAACCCATACAAAGATTTTTTGAGTTAAAAAACATGTTCTGGAAATTTTGAATCTTCAAAACCAGGAGGTTGACGGACATAAACTTCTTCTTCTATATAGCCATTTAAAAAAAGCACTCTTAACATCCATTTGATATAGAGTGATGTTATTTTGAACAACAAATGAAATTAATAGTCTAATAGGTTTTAACCCGGCGACTGGAGCAAAGGTTTCATTATAATCAATAGCTTCTTGTTGAATATACCCTTGTGCAACCAATCGTGCCTTGTTTCTGACAACTTATTCTTGCTCATTTAGATTATTTATGAATACCCACTTTGTTCCAATTATATTGAATCCTTTAGGCTTTGGAACTAGATCCCACACATCATTTCTGGTGAATTCGTTAAGTTCTTCTTGCATTGCTATAGTCCAATCATTGTCTTGAATAACTTCATTTATTGAGGTTGGTTCAATCAGAGAAACCAGACCAAACAATTATTCTTCATTGTTTATTAGGGAGGATCTTTTCTGATAGGATCATCTTTCTTTCCAATACTTACATTTTCTGTATGTGCTGATGTGATTCTTGGAAATCTTTTTTGTGAGGGTTTTTTAGAAATTCTTAATTTGTCCAGAACATCTTCAACAATAAGATCTTCTGAGTTGTCCTTTTCTTCTGTCCCTTAATATTCTTTAGAGTTTGTCTCTAGAACTTCTGTACCTACAAAATTTTCAATCTACTTTGGCTTTTGATGGCCAAGATTGTCATCAAATCTTACTTTGATTGATTCTTCAACAATCAGAGTTTCTGTATTGTACACTCTATAGCCTTTTGAGCGTTCAGAGTATCCAAGCAGAATACACTTTTGTGCTTTAGAATCAAACTTGTTCAGATGTTCTTTAGTGTTTAGAATATAACAAGTACATCAAAATGGATGAAAATATGAAATGTTGGGCTTTTTGTTCTTCCATAATTCATAGGGAGTCTTTTAAGAATAGGTCTTATAGAAACTCTATTTTGAATATAACATGCTGTGTTCACTGCTTCTGCCCAAAAGTGTTTGGCCATATTAGTTTCATTGATCATGGTTCTAGCCATTTCTTGCAATGTTCTATTCTTTCGTTCTACAACTCCATTTTGTTAGGGAGTTCTAGGACAAGAGAAATCATGAGAAATACCATTTTCTTTAAAATATTTTTCAAAAAAATTGATTTTCAAATTCTCCATTATGACCACTTCTAACCTTTATGATTCTAAACTCCTTTTCATTCTGAACTTGGTTACAGAAGTCAAAGAACACAGAATGTGACTCATCCTTGTGTTTTAAGAACTTTACCCATGTCCATCTGTTGTAGTCATCTACAATGACCAATCCATACTTCTTGCCTCTAATGGATGCAGTTTTCACTGGTCCAAATAGATCAATATGCAGAAGTTCTAATGGCCTAGAGGAAGAAACAACATTTTTTGATTTAAAAGATGGTTTTAAAAATTTTCCCTTTTGACATGCTTCACACAGAACTTCTGAGTTGAACTTCAAATTAGGAAGTCCTCTGACCAGATTGAGTTTGTTAATTTGAGAAATTTTTCTCATGCTAACATGTCCCAATCTTCTATGCCAGACCCATTGTTCATCATTTATTGACAGAAGACATTTTACATTTTGTGATTTAAGATCAGAAAGATCAATGTTGTATATGTTATTCTTTCTCTTGCTAGAGAAGAGGATTGACCCATACTTTTGACTTACAGTTGTACATGACTTTTGATTAAAGATAATGTCATAACCATTTTCACTTAATTGACTTGTGGACAATAAGTTATGCATTAATCCTTCTACTAACAGAACATTAGAAACAGAAGGGAGGTTACCGTTTCCAATGGTTCCAAAACCAATGATTATTCCTTTCTGGTTACCTCCAAATTTTACTTCACCTCCAGATTTAAGTTCCAGGCTTTGGAACATAGACCTTCTTCCCTTCATATGTCATGAGAATCCAGAGTCTAGGTACCATGATTGGTGTTTCAACTTCACTGTTAAGGACATCTACAATATAATCCTTAGGTACCCATATCTTTTTGGGTCCTTTCTGGTTAGAGTTTCTAAGGTTCTCATTGAACCTTGGTTTAACATGAAAACTTTCAGAATAAGATGTGTATTTTATATCATGTGTGTGACCATAACTGAATTATTGGTGTAGTGGTTTATATGTGATAGCCATTTCATCAACATGTTTAGGTTGATATACTTCTTTCCCTTTGGGAGTTTCTCTGACCACCATGACCGGGCCTCTAAACCTTCTTCCCATGTTAAGAACACCAGATACTTTCCTTGATTTCTTCCCTTTCTTGATGATAATCTCCTTCAGATCTTCCTGCCCCTTGGCCAAGTTGTTGAACATTTCTTGGAACTAAGCATTCTGAGCTTGGAGATCTTTAACAGTTTGTTCGAGATCCATCTTTTCTGCTGAAATAAACAACGAGAGGATGAGAAAACCGGTCTTAAGAGTACCTGTTATGAAATGATATGATGTGCAAATGAATATGCAATGTTTTCAAGGACCTTCGGAGATTTACATTTGGTAAATAGAAGGAACAAACATTTCATTAGTTGATCGCAACAAAAGACAATACGAAATAGAACTCCTAATGCTTAGGTATTCCATGGGCTTCCTCTTTGTGTTGACATTGATGTTAAGACTCTGTTCCTCGTGGAGTAGCTTCCTCAGTTCCAACACTTTTTTCTCGCTGGTATAGCACTGAGCCTCAAATGTTTCCCTTTCTTCTTTAAGTTGAATCACGGATCTCTTCAATTCTTCAAAATCAGTGGGAATATCTAGATGGAGAATGGTAGGGTATCAGTATATGGCATCATAAGACTTTGAGAATGAGCTCACACCCATTTAAGGTAAGGTTCCCAAGGAATGGAATTTTATGCCCCAAAGTCTTGGTATCAGTCTTCTTCACCATGCCCCAAGCGTGCATAAATCTTCGACGATAATCTTGGAGATCATTGTTGTACTCAAATACGATGTCTTAAATAAGCATATCATGAGGACCATTTCTTTGAGCATAACTAAACTGACGTAGTGCTAGACATGGATTCTAAGTGATACCTCCCCTTATACCAAGGAGCAGCACATTAGGGAACTCCCCACAATGTTTAATGAAAGTGAGGTCTTCTGGAGGGTAGAGACACCAACGAATATCTGAATGAGAGAGTGAAATAAACCTTTGAGACCACCTCAGGCCTTGTTTATTCTTCATTATTGATCGGGGAAGGTGCAAAATAAACCACCTGGATATTAACGGTATACAACACATGAGAGTCCCTTGTCTCTTCATAGTACGAGTGTGGAGAGAATGCAAATATCTCCGAGCAAAGTAGGCACATGGTTATAAGTGAGAAATATCTTAATGGCATTCAGACCTATGATTTGGTACGGATTAGGGAATAAAACCAAACCATAGATCAATAGAGCCAAAACATCTTCAAAAGCATGGAAACTCATGGCACTTAAGAATTCTCGAGCATTCTTTATCAGAAATTTAGCAAGAAAACCCTTAACTCCACTTCTTGTTTCCCAATTAGCTTCAATGTCTGACCGCTTTAGGTGTAAGGCTTCTGCAATGTCTTCGAACCTTGGAACTTTTTCTAGACCAGTGAAAGGTATTTGATCAAGAATGGGTATCCCAAGTAGTTTAGAGAATTATTTCATTGTAGGTACCAACTGATAGTGTGGGAAGGTAAAGCAGTGATGTTTCGGATCAAAGAACTGGAATACGATGATTATCATATCTTCTTCAAAACTGGATATAACCAAGTCGAGTAGATAATCATGCCTCTTGATGAACTGAGCATGGTCATGAACTTTTAAGACCAACTCCTTGAGTTGAAAAGGTATCTCCACCAAGTTGATTCAGATAGTTTTGTTGAGAGCATAAGCTATAACCCTACAATAAAGAGCAAAGATAAATCCCTAGGTCCTTGAAATGGTTAGTGAAATGTTATGATGGTATGATGTCATGATGTCATGATTAAATTAATAGCAATCACAAACAAGTCACATAATAGCCCTAGGTTTAAAGGCTTGCATAAGGTCTATAGGTGTGTACCCTTTACTAAAGTTAAGTTGGTTTAACCTATCCTACAATAGTATCTGGGTTCTAGGAATCTCATATCACAAATCTTTATCACAGGCTTTATTTCAGTGCGGAACCTAAATGGGCGACCAAAACATCCTGAAAGTCGAATCTCAATGAGTGTAGCATCGAGTATCAACCAACTTTATTTTGCACCAAAGTCGGCTATCTCACTACCTTCTAATGGCCAAGATGGGTCAATTAGGTTTCTAAAAGTCTAGTTAGTGTTGATGACACCACGCAGACGCCAAATGTTTTCTCAACTAGACTTAAGGAACATCAAGACATCCAAAGTATCCCACTAACCGTAGCCATTATTTTAATCGTGTTGGTCTACGCCATACAGTCGCGATGATCTATTGCTATTTACCTAAGGAAAATTGGATCTGGGTGTAGGATCCTTACAAGCAATAATACCCAAGCAAAACCCTTAAAAGTAAATCAGACAAGTCAAACAATCAAAGCAATTAAAATTGATTTAAGAACCCTAAGGTAACCCCTCTTTAGGTATTCTCCCTAGTAGAGTCGCCAGTTCTGTAACACGGTGGGAGAATTGACTTAGTTGTTTTGCATTTTATCGCTAATGTTGTAGTTTAGCAAGAATTGCCACCGACTTTTCTTTTATCCAATAAGGAAAGGTGAAAAGAACAAGAAAGACATTTTATCGATTCTGGGTTCGAGGGGTAAGTTATGAAAAGGGAAGGTGTTAGCACCTTTTTCATCCGTAGTTATCTACAGGCTCTTAATTGCTTAGATCACTTTTGAAAACTTGCTTTGTGTGTGTGTGTGATTTGTTTGAAAATATTTTGATTTGACTTCAGAAAATGATTCTTATAGCAGTCCTCAAGAATGCGTGCGAAGTGTTTAAAAATATTTGTTTGAAAATGTGAGGTGTGAATAATATTTTTTTTAGCAAGAAATTAAGAGTAATCTACCCACTCAAAGGTCATTCTTGTTATTTCCCCCTCCTTTAGGATAGTGCCATCCATACCAGTAGTTGGTAGGTAGCACCATCCATTGGATGTGAAGGGATAAGTGTAGGGTAATCGAATGGTCGTTGAAGGAAACATTGTAAAGATACCTTAGCATTTCGAAGGGACTATCATCATTTATTCGTAGGCAACATTGAGGGATAAGATCATGTATTCTTAGGAAACTCGGATGATCATCGAGGGACTATGATCTTTATATCGGAGGAAATTATGACGATGTTATTCGTAGGCCACTTTGCTAAGATATCCCTACGTTCGAGAGACTTGACCATTATTTTATAAGGCAACAAGAGAGGATACCCTAGGGGTGCAAGTGTGAAATTGATTCAATTCAGATATTTATCTTGATTAAGGTTATCTAGCGTTGATTTTAGATCTTGCCATACAATCCTATTAGCATACATCTAGACAGTTTAATATATACAGAAAATAAAGGTGCGGAAAGTAAACGTTCCTACACTGTTACATGGCTTCGGGGCAGATACATTATAAGATGCGGAAAAGTAAAAGTGGAAATTAAACCTAGACTATTACATCCCATGAGCAGTTACATAATAAGGAAAAAGTGCGAGGAAAGTAAATCTACGTTATTACAAAAAATATTCTGGCGACCTATACATCGATTTCTAATATTTAAATAAAATAAAGATAGAAAATAATCATGAAAAATAAATAAATACATGTTAGAATAATCTAATGTCCTAAGTATTTAAAAAAGAAATATTTTGGGTATTTTTGGAATTGATTTTAAATAGGAAAACAAATTAATTAATTGAATAAAGATTAATTATGAAAATAATTTTAAATTAAACAAAATAAAAATATTTCTTGTGTCAAAAATTAATTTAACATTTTATTAGCCTAAATCTAAAAAGGAAATATTTTTTAGGGTTTTTTATAATAGTTAAAATAATTTTTAGAAAAGAAATTAAATTAGAAAATAAATTGAAAGAAGAAAAAAGGGAAATAGCATGGAAAAGAAAGCAGAAAAATATATTGCAGACCTTGGGTATCGAACCCAGGTCTTGTGAGTGACCAGCACCCTCCCCTTGCCATCTGAGCTATGCTGCTGTGTTACTATTGAAACAAAAAAGAATTATTATATATTAAAACAAAATTTGAAAATTATTTTAAAAAACGCGCGCTCGGCTACTGTTCACCATTGTCTTCAAATTTGAATCTTTTGGGGACTTTTACCTGCGGACGGTTCGTAGGTAAAGCTTTTACCTACGTTTTGTGCGTCGATATAGCCCCTGCGAAAATCAAAACTCAAAAATACAAATTATAAATCCAACCCAGAGGCATGAATCGATTGGAAATTGCCCCCTGAGTTCAATGGTGCCTCTACAATTACTCTTTCTCGGTTTCTTGGCTTCCAAGACTGATCTTTTGGGCCTCCATGGAAATTAAACAAGGCCCCACAAGTTAATTTATTTTTTTATTTTATTTTATTTGATTTATTTAGATGTTAATTGAATTAAAATACAAATAAATATGAATAGAAAACACAAAAAATATGATCATGGATTTAGAGGTCCTATTTATGGTCATGGACATGTTTGAAACTCAAAACTTAGGCCCATTAGTCCAAAATTCAAGTTTTGATCAATATGTGTTTCATGCACTTCTTCAAAATTATCAAACATGCACCAATCATATCTTGTTCAATTATCAACATTTGGAGATGATCTTGGACTTTTTAGAAAGCTTAATACGTCCTCTAAAACCTATCTTTGGTTTCATCTTCATTGAAGCTTCCATCTTCATGTATACTTTTTTGATAAAAGATGACTTTTTGTTGGCTTTTGAAATGACCTATAATGTATTGGCTCATGTCTCTCAAATGAAGCATTTTATGGGAAAACCTATTAGAGACAAATTTGTAGAGAACAGAATTTCCTTCAAAATGAGCTTTGGTTGAGTAATTTCTAATGAAGTATGTGAAAGTTATGTTTGGTTAAAGTTCTGTTGACTTATCCTTAAGAAACCCTAATTAAGCAATTTTTGACTTTTGATCAAATCTTGAGTTTTCTTGATGAGTCATGATAAACCCTTGATCAAATGATGAATGTGACCTCAAAATATTGATGTTGATAAAAAATGATGAAGTTTGATTGCATGTTGACCACAATTCACTTTTTGTCCAATACAACTGATTTTCAGCCATCTGAGTAATTAAGTGAGCAAATTTGTGCTGTGAGGCTTGAAATTGGATATGGAGATACTTTGGGACATATGAGGAAGAATGACATTCACTTGAGGCATTAGACACCACTTTTACCCTAAGGAAATCAAAACCCTAATTTGAGATCCATTAATTAGGAGAGGGTTTGTCTTGATCTATCTTGAGTAGTTTTTGGGCATGCGAAGGTATCTTGAATCAATTGACCTTAAAAATGGGAGGGAAAATTTTAGGGTACAACATGTAGGCTCTATATATGTATCAGAAACCCGTTGTAGATGGATATTTGTAGTAGCAATTCAGTTTCCACCCTCTCTAAGCTTTGCTCGGACCACTACCCTCTTCGGTTTGAGTTTCATGTTAACAATGCCAATGTTTTGGCACAGTTCAAGTTCCTTCATGCTTGGATGTTACATGAGAATTTTTCAGAGCTAATCAAATTTGTTTGGTCCCGTAGCATTATTGGGTGTCTAATGTTTAACCTCTACAAAAAACTTCAGCTTTTGAAGAAGGATCTTAAAGTGTGGAATATGAGCATTTTTGGTAACATTGCGGGTAACGTTAAAGTTGCGGAAGAGAACCTTGGTGAGATTCAAGATCAAATACATAGGAACAACATCAATGATTCTTTGAAGCTGTAAGAGTTTGATGCATAATCTAAGTTAAATCAAGTGCTAGCCATGGAGGAGAGCTTTGGGAGAAGTACAACGTATTTTCATTATATTGCAAAGATCAAGCAAATATTCAAGCCCATATCTATGCTCTTAAATGTGGATAATTTGCTCACTGACCTTAAGGATATTGCGGATTGTGCGGTAAATTATTTTGAGACTCTTTTTTCTACTGAATTTCTTCTATGTGGGATTATAAGATGGTGGATGACATTATTCCCTCTCTAGTTGATGACAGGACGAATAACATTCTGACTGCCACACCTTCCATGGAGGAGATCAATGCTTCTATTTTCAGTCTTAACAAGGACAGTTCTTTGGGGCCTGATGGGTTTGTAGCGGTTTTTTTATCATACGCATTGGGATATTATTAAGCATGACATTTCGGGTGTTGTGATTCAGTTTTTCAGCTCTGGATGGATGCTGTCTAGTTTTAATGCAAACTCTATTATTATTATTCCCAATATTAAAGGGACTGATCGGTTGGATATTTTTTGTTCCATAATTGTCTCTAATTTCAAATTTAAAGTTATTATGAAAATTGTCGCTGACTGGCTAGCTGTATTCATGCCTTTTCTGGTTTCAGATTAGTAGTGTGGGTTTATATAAGGGAGACACATTCATGATTGTATCGAGATGGAGTCAAAGGACTTTAATTTACTGGGTTCCAATTCCTGGTGTAGTAACGTGTGTCATACCCCAAAATTTGCCCTCCATCTTCTCAAAAGATTTCATACATCTATGCTCAAAGACTCCTCAAGAGTTGATCAGACAAACTCTCTCCTAGACAATCAAACCCAAACTAGGGTTTGGTATCTCTCGAGTCAAGATGGATTTCCAACATCTCCAATGGCCTTCATGCCTCCTCATATGCTTCAAAGATTCTCCATGTCAAGTTTCAAGCTTTACAAGTCAAGTTTCCTCAGACAATTGCTCAGATGGTTGAAAATCGGGTGTATTGGACAAAAGTCAATGTGGTCATCATACGGTCAAAACTTCGATTTTGGTCAACATCCTCATTTTGAAGTTACATTCATCATTTGATCAAGGGTTGATCATGATTCATCAAGAAAACTCAAGATTTGCCCAAAGTCAAACTTTCTAAATTAGGGTTTCTAGGTGAAAAGTCAATGAACTTTGGTGATCATAACTTTCTCATACTTTCTCGAAATTTTCCACCACCTCTTGTTTTGAAGGAAATTCAATTCTCTACAACTTCATGTCTCACAAGAATGTCCAAAAATGCTTCATTTGAGAGGTATAGCTCAAAACATTCTGGTCATTTTCAAAGTCAACAAAAGTCAACTTTTGTTTTGAAGATATATTGAGCATGGTAACTCCAATTGAGATGAGACCAAAGACATTGTTTAGAGGACTCTTAGAGCTTTCAAAAGTCCAAGAACACTCAAAATATGGAAAATTGAGCAAGATCCACCATTCAAGTTGGGCGATTTTGGACATTGCACAAAAGGACATTTTGGTCAAAATGCAAAATTTTCCAAATGGGCCTATAATCTTTTGATCCAAATTTGTTCATGATGTTATTTTGACCCATAAAAGCTTGGCATTGGTAATTTTCTATTTTCATGGTTTATATTTGAATTTTACAACATTTAATTCAAAATAAATTATGTAAAATATGACAATTAAGTTATTTTTCAATTGGGTTGGATTTATATCTCTCTTAATGTCCAAGAAAGCCCAAGACAACTTCCAAATTCATTGCAAGCCATGGCATTGATGAGAAAATCATATTTTCTTCAAAATTTGATTTGATTTTCAAAGAAAATATTTGCACATTCAATTTCCAATCTTTTTCCTTGTTTTTCTCTTCCAAAACTCCTATAAATACCAAGCAATGATTACAAAGGACGAAACCCTAGCTCAAGCCAAACCCTTATTCTTGCAAAATTTTCTCAAAACTTTTGAAAATCGAATTCCATACAACAGCCACTTTCAGCCATCAAAAACCATCTCATTGTCTTCAGGAGGTAGGTTTGAGTAAGTATACACTCTTATCATTGATCAAAACATGCTGAATCGAACCATATACATGCATACATAACTGATTTTTTCTTGAATTCGTATTTTTATGACCTGCTGGTTTTAATTGATTCTAATGATTTGTTTGTGTTCATGAGGTTCCACTGGATCGATCTGGGTAGTCGTTTGAGTGGTTGGACGTTAGAATCGCGTTCTGCCATACTTAGGGTTTCCGAACTCATAAGCTTGAACTGCAGGGACGTTTTAGGGCAATGATATCACCATTGAATTCAGGAGGTCTGGTTTAGGGGGACAAGGTCCTTCTTTTTCTTTTATTTCGCGTGTTTTGCAGGTTTTCAAAATCTCCTCATCGGAGAAGGCGAGCTAGGGCTAATCGTTGAATATGTTGACGGGATGCGTGGCAGGATTCGCTCGTTCATAAGTCAAAGGACCCCACCATGCTGATTGTGCTTTGACTCCGCCAGATGACGAAGCGTGTAGCTCATGGTTGCACGGTTTTGTTCCATAACATCCAATGCAGCATGGCGTGGTGGTTAAGTCACTTCCTATTCACAGATACTCCTCCAAGACCTCGGTTCGATCCTTTCCAGCACCGGATCTGGTTTCTTTTTCCAAACTTTCAAACTTTTCATATTTTTTCTATTTTTCTATATTTTTAATATTTTCATTCAATTTTAATTGTTTTCATGATTTTTATTCTGCATTTAAAAATTACCAAAAACATTTTTCTTTTACATTATTTTCACAAAATCTTTATTTAATTTAATAAATTAAAAATATAATTTTGCATGCATATTTATTTTATTTTTATTTTTGCATTTAAATCACCATTAATTGCATTTTAATCATTAAATCTTTTCCAAAAAATCCCAAAAAATTATTTTAATATATTTATCTTATTTCCAGCATATATTAATTTTCTCATATTAAAATTTGCATTTTCTAACATTTTCCTCTTATTCAATTCATCTCGTATTTTCCGATTTCCATTCTTTCCAGGTTGCTCGGACGTTTTTCTTTTATCATTTTCTTTTTTTTCCAATTATGTAACTGCTCATGGGATGTAATAGTTTAAATTAGGCTTTTATTTTCCGCAAGTTTAAATTATGTATCTGCCCCAAAGCCATGTAATAGCGTAGGATTTATCTTTCCGCACTTTACATTCGCATTTACTTTCCACCCTTATCAATTGCTAGTAATTAGGCGTGTATGGCAAGATAATAATTGAACATAGCCCACTAATTTTCAAGATAAAATATCTGAATTCAACACACTATCACACACTTAGGGTAATTCTCTCGTTGCCTTTTCAATTCAAATGGTCATGTCCTCGAGCGTAGGTATTCTAGCACCGTTCAAACAAATCATCATAGTCCCTTCGATACAAAGATCATAAGACCCACGATGTCGCCTCCGAATACATGATCTTGACCTCGATTGTCGCCTCGAAAATGATGATAGTCCCTGAATGTGCTAGGATACTTCCTACAGTTGCCTTCTATGACCATCCGATGTCCTTCGATGTCCCTTACATCCAACGAATGGAGCTACCTACTAACTAATGGTATGGCTAGCGCTATTCTAAAGGAATGTAGAAGTACAACAAAACGACCAATTCTGAGTGGGTAAATAAGTCTCTTAGTTGCTTGCTCTAAATCAAATGCTTTTCACACCACACACTTTTTTCAAAGTTCAAATTCTCTTTTCAAAACAAAAACATTTCCGAACACTTTGTATACACTCCTACATGAGTCATTACAAAGTCAAAGTGAAATGCCTTTTCAAAACATTTTTGTCAAACACACAGAAAGCAATTTAAAAAGTGATCTAGAGCAACTAAGAGCCCGTGAATAACTACGGATGGAAAGGTGCTAATACCCCTTTTCATAACCATTCTCCGAACTCGAGAATCTAACGAAGGTCTTTTTTTACTTTTACCTTCCCTTAATTGGATAAAAATAAAAGTCGGTGGCGACTCTTGCTATCCGCACATTTGGATACAAAAATCCTACAAAGTCGAGTTCACGTATCACGGTGGCGACTCTGAGGATTACACCTAAAGAGAATTGCCTTAGGGATTTCTAAATAACCTTTATTGCTTTCTGTTTGAATTGTATTTTTTATCTTTAAGGGTTGCTTGGGCATTATATTGTTGGGGATCCTACACGGATCCGGGTTTCCTTTTAGGTAAGTAGCATTAGATCATCGCGACCAGGCGATAACTACGCGGTCAACATGATGGCTACGTTAGCGTGACACTTTGGTTGTCCCGATACTCTTCATTCCCAAGTTGAAGATAGTATTTGGCTTCTGCGTGGTGTCATCAAGCGCTAACTAAACTTTTAGAACCTTAATTGACCCATCTTGGCCATTAGAAGGTAGTGAGATGGCGGCTTTGGTGTAGACCGAGGTTGGTTGATACTCGATCGCTCATTGAGATCGGACTTTTGGGACATTTTCGATCGACCACTTGGCCGTCGTATTGAAATAAGCGCCTCTGAAAGATCTATGATATGAGATTCCTAGAACCGTTACTATTATAGGATGGGATGAACCAACTCAAACTTTTGGTGGGGTAATCACCTATACCTCATGCAAGCCTTAAACATAGGCTCATTGTGTGAATTGTTTGTGTGCTAAACATGACATCATGACATCATTCGCATTGCATATCATTTCTAACTATTTCAAGGACCTAGGTTTATCTTTGCTCTGTTTTGTAGGGATTATGGCTTCTAGAAAGACTATCGAATCAACTTCATGGGTATCCTTCTCAACTCAAAGAATTGGTTTGAAATTCCGACCATGCTCAGTTCATCAAAGACACGGTTATCTACTTGATTTGGTTATCTCCGGTTTTGAAGAAGATATGATGCATGTCCTATTCGATTCTTTGATCCGAAACACCATTGTTTTACATTTCAGTTATCGGTTGGTTCCTACCTTGGAAGAGTTCTCTAAGCTACTTGGGGTACCTATTCTCGACCAAATGCCATTCACGGTTTGGAAAAGGTTCCTAAGTTGAAGACATTGCATCCGCTTTACATCTTAAGCGCTCGACATTGAAGCCAATTGGGAAACTAGAAGTGGAGTTAAGGGTTTACCAAGTTCCTAATTAAGAAAGCAGAATTCCTCAAAGTTATGAGTTTCCATGCATTTGAAAACATTGTGGCCTTGCTAATTTATGGTTTGGTTCTATTCCCTAATTCGGATCAATTCATAGATGTCAATTCCATCAAGTTGTTCCTTGCAATCCGTGCCTACTTTACTTGGAGACATCCTACATTCTCTCCACACTCGTACTAAGAGACAAGGAACTCTCATGTGTTGTGTCCGTTACTTTCATGGTGGTTTATTTCGCACCTTCCTCCATCGGTTTTGAAGAATGAACAAAGGTTGAGATGGTCTCAAGGTTGATGTCACTCTCTCATTCGACATCCGTTGGAATCTTTTCTCTCAAAAGGACTTCACATTCATTGAGCATTGTGGAGAATTCCTAATGTACCACTACTTGGTATAAGGGGGTATTACTTACCCTTCTCTAGCTCTCGCTTTGGTTTTGCTCGAAGAGATGGTCCATGATATGCTTCTCCAAGACATTGTGTTCGACTACAATCACGATCTCGAATTAAGCGAAGGTTCATACATGCTTGGGGCATGGTAAAGAAGGCTGATACCAAGTCTTTGGGGCACCAGAACTCCATTCCTTGGGAACTTTACCACAAATGGGTGCGAGCTCGAGCTCAAAACCTCATGATGCCATTCACGCCTGTTTTACCGTAATTATGGAACTGTTGCTATAGGTGGCGTACCTATCTTCATTCTCCATCCTGACATGCCTACTGATTTTGAAGACTTGAAGAGATCCTGGATTCAGCTTAAGGAAGAGAGGGATACCTTTGAAGCTCAATGCTACGCAAGTGAGAAGAAAGTGTTAGAGTTGACAAAGCTACTTCACGAGGAGCGAAACATCAACGCTTACAAGAGGAAGCGCCCATGGGAGACTTAGAGCTTCAGGATGTTTATGTTTTCTTTTATTGCTTTGAACTATCTCTTGTACTTAAAAAGAAAAGGATAATGAGAAGTACTAATAAATGTTTATTCTTTGCTTGTTTAACAAATTTAAATCTCTTAGGTCCTTGAAAACATTGCATTGCATTCGCATAAACATCACATAGCATAGCATAACATTGCATCACAGGTACATTGGAGATTGGTTTTCTCATTTGCTCGCTATTTATTTTAGCGAAATGGCTCTTGAGCAGTATCAAAGATCTCCGGGCTCGGAATGCTCGGTTCAACAAATGTTCACCAACTTGGTCCAAGGCCAAGATGATCGAAGAAGCTCATCAACAAGAAGAAGAAGGTTGTTGGTCTCCTCATGGGTAGGCGTTTCAAAGGAGGTCCTAAAGTGGTCAGTATTGAGCTCTCTGAAGGAAGTGTCCATACAGGGGTACCAAGGGTGATGAAGGTGAGCAGCGTGAGCCAAAGAAAGGAGGAGGATCATTCGATTATGGCGATACTCACGAGGAAGATGACAAGTACAAACAACTTGAAGATCGTCTGAATCTTTGGAAAACTTGAAAGTGTCGGGTGAACTTTGATGATCGAGTCTTGTTCGGTGTTGTGATTCCTCCAAGTTCAAAGTTCCTACTTTTGCCAAGTATGATGGGATGTCTTGCCCTAAGCTGCATTTGAAGTCCTATGTCCAGAAGATCAACCCCCACACTGATGACTGAAAGTTGTGGATGCACTATTTTCAAGAGAGTTTGTCCGGAACCAGTTGGAATGGTACTATCGGCTAGAGAATGACCGTATCCGTACTTGGGTGATTTGGTGATGCTTTCTGACAGTGTAGTACAATCTTGAATTGACACCCACTCGCGCAACTACAAAGCATGTCTATGGGTCGTGACGAGAAGTTCAAGGGTATGCTCGATGGAGATTTAGCGGTGAGTTCAACCACCCTTGTCCAATAGGGAGTTAGTTGATATGTTCATGGGGACAGCGGGCCCGTTCTTCAATCATCGATTGGAAATTCTTCATCTGGATTCACCGAGCTAATATTGACGAGCGTATTGAAGTGGTATCAAGAGTGGGAAGATTCATGTAGAGACATCTTCAAATCTGCGAAGAGATCTTTTGGTGCTAAGAAAAGAAGCTAATCTGTGTATGGTCGAAGCCGAGCCAAGACCGACCGTGCTCAATCTGTGGGGCGGTTGTGATCTCAATCCGACATCGGCACAACCTCAGTGAGACAATAGCGTGCAGCGCCGAAGCAGTTCATGAAAATCAACATGCCTTTGCCATGAGCCTTGCAACACATGTTGAAAGCGAATTGATTACCTTGAGGATCCTCCTCGAATGTCAACACTTCCTCTCCAGTACAATCCTAATGCTAAGTGTGCTTACCATTCCAATAGCCAGGGCACGACAACGACAATTGTTGGGCTCAAGAAGAAGATTCAAGATATGATTGAAGCTAAGCGATTGAGTTTGACCCTCTGTTGAGACTCGAATGTGATCAACGCGCCTATGCCTAACCATGACAAGGGTTCCAATCTGTGGGAGGCGATACTTATGTTTTCAACATAGATGACTTGACCATTCCTATGATGGTATTAAGAAGAATTTGTTGCAAGCGGTGTCAACCCGGGATGCCCGGAGGATTGTCGTTGGTGCCCATCCGCACGATGGTTGTGCTTGGTTGAGAAGGCGTGTTCGATGCATGATGGATAACCGTGAGATACTATTTACGAAGCCACATGCGTGTGAAGAAATGTCTAAGTTGAAGATTGACAATGCGAGCGCTGTACCATCATGTGGGATACCTTGGGCAACCAAGTGGAAAGTATGATTACATGGTGAAGTACACTGTTCACGAAAGCTACAAGATTCCTATTGAAGATGTTAAGCGACGGATGGGGTGAAGATTTCCAGAAGACTATCTTGATGTTAACACGATAAGGATTTCCTCTGCGATCCACGTGCCTAGAGTGGCACCTCTCATTATCACTTCTCAAGACCGGTCCATATTCCTCGACAAGGCTATCCCTTGGAACTATGGGTGATGTTTACTATCATGGCGTCAAGCAAGATCTTCGACCATTGAAGATCTTACTTTGAAGTTTCTATTCTAACATCGACAACATCACCGGATCTAGTAAGGTGACGAGCCGGAAGGGTATTCTCTCCAGATCTCTCCTCCAAAAGACTGCGACTCATTTCGCATTCCACTACTCAACCAATATCCCGGCTAGAGGAAAGAACCGGTGACTCATCACCTCAACGGAAGTGCCAAAGTTCTTTGAAGACACCTCAACGAGAAATGGAGAAGTGCGAAGATCATCAAGAAGAGCGATTATAATGTTGTGGAGCAGTTGGACAGACTCAGTCCAAGATATCCATGCTTGCTCTGCTCTTGTGCTCGAGGCTCATGCTAATGCCTTGGTGAAGTTTAGAAGAATGCTCATGTGCCGGACACTACTCTTGATCAATTTGAAGTTTGTATTGCTAGTCCGCTGCCAACAACGGCCTAGGCTTCTACGATCTTGATTTGACTCTGTCGGAAAGAAACATAACAAAGCCTTGCATCTCCGTTGAATGCAAGGCGTTACCACTCTCTCATGTTTTGGTTGACACGGTTACGCTCGAATATCCTACAAAAGCGCTTTTGATCGACTTGATGTCGAAGGGTTGGTTCGAGACCGGTGACATTATTGTGAGAGCTTTTGATGGTTCTAAGCGAGCGGTGCTTGGAAAGCTCACTCTGCCTATTAAAGTCGGTTCCAGACTTTTGATTCCACTTTCTTTGTCATGGACATCCGTCCGGCTTACTCTTGCCTACTTGGGCGCCCTTGGATACATGGGAATGACGTTCTCTACCTTACATCGAAGAAATACCGGTGAAAGGGAAGGTTGTCACGGTATGTGGTGAAGAAGAGTATATGTCGGTCATCTACGTCATTCCGCTATCTCGAGATGGAGGGTGAATTCTTGAGACTCCTGTCAAGCTTTTGAAACAATACCAGTCATGCATTGACTCTCCGTCCTCTGAAGTTGCTAAAGTTCCGCCTAGGATGGCCTCTTTGAAAGATGCTCAAGCTGCTTTGTTGAACAAGGAGGCCTTTGTTTGGGTCGACTCCACGATCTTCCTTTCAAATCCGATAAGGTGGTTTAGGCTTCACCATCAAAGGTCGAAGATGATCGCTTGTGACGTGCGGCCAACTTCCTTTCCGCATCGGTCAAAGTGGAATCCATACTATAGAAGGCGGCGACAAGCGGCTTGACATCGACAAGTGGATCTTCCAACTCGGATCATGGGCTCGGCAATTGGAAGGCGAAGGCGTCATACCAATCTCCTTTAGCGAGGTAATTACTCTTGTTTTGTTTTGCTTTTCGTATTTCTTTATGTTTTGAACAATAAACTTTGAAAGCCTAGTGCCTTGCAGGGGCATCATGGCTCGTTCGAGGTTATTATCATCGTTTGCGTGTTTTCATTCAATAAATCGTTGGACTTTTGCATTCAATTGTTTGTTTTCTTTCTTTTACTTTATCACCTTCAAAAGCTATGTGTTCTTACACACACGTGATACAACTGAGAATCACTCGAATCTAGTTAATACTGACTATGCTAGTGCTAAATATGACTTGATAATCCGATCTACCAAGCGAAGGCGAAAGTGAGGAAGATTGTGAAGTGCCGGAGAACTTTCAGTTGCTACAGCAAGAAGAAGCGAGTTATCTGACCACGAAGAGCAAGTTGAGGTTGTGAATTTGAGTCTTGTCGAAAACGAAAGAGATCAAGATAGGGCGGGTCTTGAGAGCGATATTAAAGAAAGGTTGGTTCGGATGCTACGAGACTATATTGAGGTTTTGCTTGGTCATACGAAGACATGCAGGTTTAGACATTGATATTGTGGTACACGATTGCCGACAAAAGAAGGTTTTCTCGGTGAAACGAAGGTTAATCGCATGCGTCTGAGATGTCGAGAAAATCAAAGCCGAAGTTATGAAGCGATTCAACGCGGTTTCTTAAACATCACCTTTTATCCCGATGGGTTGCAAATGTGGTACCGTACCTAAGAAGGATGGTAAAATGCGATATGCGTGGATTACGAGATCTAAACAAAGCAAGTCAGAAGAGCGATTTCCACTCCTCGTATCGATGTTACGGTTGACAACACCGCTCGCATAAGGTTTTCTCCTTTATGGATGGTTTCTCGGTTACAATCAGTTAAGATGGCTCCGAAGACATGGAAGACTACTTTTGTTACGGTGGGGCACTTTTTGCTACAAGGTTATGCCGTTTGAATAAAACGGTGCCACTTATCGGTGCTATGGTGACATTATTTCATGACATGATTCATCACGAGATAGAGGTCGTCGGCGATATGATAGCTCGATCACGGTGAAGAAGAACATCTTGATCATTTGCGAAACTGTTGAGTTGAAGAAGTGATTGAGACTTAATCTAACAAGTGCACCTTTGGGTCGGATCCGGAAAACTCCTAGGGTTTGTAGTCGATGGTAAAGGTATTGAAGTCGATCCATAGGGTTAAAGCTCTTCGGAGATAATAAATCGATTCATTGATAAAATCAATATTATCTGATAGAATAATGAATTGCGGATCGCTTTTGACAAAATCAAGGATACGAATCCTCCGATGCCGAAGAAGACCTCTTATTATGTACTTGGGTGTTAGAGAACTCAATGGGGTGTGTGTTGGAACATGCAATATACTACCTTAGCAAAAGTTTAATATAAACAAGATTCACGATAAAAACTCAGAACTTGGCTGGATGGCGGTATATGTTGATCACTACCTTGTTGATTTCCAAGTTGGATCCGATAAAATACATATTTGAGAAACCAGCTCTCTCGGAAGAATTGCAAGATGGCAAATGATCTTGACGAATCGACATCGTCACTTCGAGCGATCGATGGGTGTCATCCATTCTATCGCGGTTCAAATTTCGGATGAAGATGTTTTACTAATTCTGATTGCGAAGAACCGAGGCCAGACGAAGGACTGAACAAGGATCCCGATGGACTATGGTTTTGATGGAGCCTCAAACGCACTTAATGGCATTGGCGCCATCATTACATCCCAGGCGGACATCGCCTTTCACCGCTTGATTATGTTTGATTGCACGAACAACATGGCGAATCTGAGCGTGCATCATGGGTATCAAAGATGCTATTGACCTAAGAATCAGGTTCTTGCAAGTGTATGGAGACTCGGCTTTGGTGATCGGTCGATTAAGGGAGTGGGATCGAGCATCCGAATCTCATTCCGTGTCGAGCATGTTACGAGTTTGATCCCTACGAAGAGATTACTTTCAATCATATTCCACGAGAGAAATCGGTTAGCGGGCGCATTGGCTACTATGTCGTCTATGTTCAAGGTTAGATGGGACAACGAGGCTCCCGGATCATCATTGAGAGGTTTGTGAACGTATTATGAGCTTGATCTGAAGAGAAACCTTGGTACTATGGCGTGAAGAGGTATCTTGAGACTCGGGAATATCCAGGGGGCATCATTAATGATAAAGTTCATGAGAAGATTTGCATCAAATTCTTTCTCACAACGACACCTTATACAAGCGCAACCGACTTGTGCTTACTCCATGTAGACGAAAAGCAATCGTATCATGGAAGAGTTACGAAGGAGATTTGGTACCCTCCATTGGACACACTATGGCTAAGAAGATTTTGAGAGCAGTTACTATTGGTCCACCATGGAAGGTGATTGTCACTTCACGCTCGATCTTGTCACAAATGCAGTTCGCCGACAAAGTACACGTACCTCGGTACCTCTGAATGTTTTAACTTCTCCTTGGCCTTTTGCAATGTGGGGCATTGACATGTCGGAGAAATCAAGCCTGACCTCCAATGGACATCGTTTCATCCTTGTGGCAATAGATTACTTTACCAAGTGGGTAGAAGCGACCTCGTATGCATCATTACCAAGAATGTTGTGGCTCGATTCATCAAACATAATCTTATCATCGATATGGCACTCTGAAAGGATTATCACGAATAACGGCTCCAATCTCAACAACAAGATGATCACGAACTACGCACATTCAAGATCAAGCATCACAATTCATCTCCTACCGGCCTAAGATGAATGGCGCGATGGAAGCCGCCAACAAGAACATTAAGAAGATTATCTGAAAGATGGCGTGACTTACAAGGATTGGCATGAGATGTTACCATTTGCTCTTCATGGTTATCGCACTGCGAACATCCACGAGGAACCCCTTCTCTCGTATATGGTATGGAAGCCGTCTTACCCATCGAGGTTCGGATACCCTCGACGAGTCCTCCGGGAGTTAAGCGAAGGCGATTGGGTCGAGACTCGCCTTGACGGATTAACTTGATCGATGAGAAGCGACTCGCGTCCATACGCCACGGACAGTTATCGAAGCGAATGATCGAGCATTTAACAAGAAGGTCAAACAAGGAGTCTACCAAGTCGGTGATCTAGTAGTCAAGTGCATCATTCTTCCACAAGGTGATCCAGGGGCAAATGGACTCCACATATGAGGGACCATTTATAGTCAAGACAATATTTTCGGCGAGCTATGATACTTAGCACCATGGATGGTGAAGACTTCCCACAATGAGCGGACATAGTCAAAAATACTACGCATAAAATAGACCCTGGGTCGGCGACCTAGGCAAAAATAAGGGCATCTGGCGAACCAAAGGTTCGGGCAAAAATTAAGGATATATACAAAACACACACCGGCAAGTCGAAAACACGAAAAGCGGCTTGGGCAAAAAGGTATCGGTGGTGAAAACCGAAATGGCGGTCTAGGCAAAAGTTAGGGATTTAAGCGTGCGACTATGTCTCTTCGGATCACTACTTCGACTTCTATTCAAGATCGATTCACTCACTTTCTCTTGACAAGGAGATGAGATATTTGAAATATATGAGTACTAGCATAGTTGGAACCTAACGAGATTGTTTCCATAGCTTTTACCTTTCTTGTGTACAAACTACTTGGCCATCGCCACCTTTCAAAAAATCGACTTCTTTCTCTTTACAATTTACATTGTTGTTAAGTCCAACGTTTGCTTTGAATGACTATCGCATTTGACAATAAGAATCTAATCACGAACATACGAAAAGTGAACATACAAAGGTACTTACTACGAGTTTAGGAATCGGGATGGCGGCGAAAGTCAACAAATAGTTCCCATAGAGCATAAAGGTGTCACTCACACACACCTTCCCGCGTATGTTAATCCTGCGGTGATTCCACTCAACGAACAACGTTACATCGGTCTCAGCGGTAACACTTCATCCCAGCGGATATTTCTCAATCCTCCCCCTCGGCGGTATCCGGACCCAAGACTTGGTCGAGATAGTGCATCGGAGAAACATACACCTTTTATTCCCCGGCCAGATTACAACGGACTCAGGACTCTTCTAGCCGGTCTCTCGCAACCATCAAATGCTCTCGGTGAGATCTACACTCGAAATCCCCACCTCCTAAATTTCCTCGGCGTCTACATACAAGGTCCTCAGCGGATCGCCTCCCGGACTCTCCTCGGCGGGGTCTATATATGAGATCTCCAGACAACGAGCCTCTCAATCTCTACCTTCCTCAACAATGTCTAGGCCCAAGACTTGGTCGGATAGTGCATCGGAGGAATCCGGGATATCTTTCTTCTCCTTCAGCGAGGTTCTCACCTACTCGATTCCCGGGAAGAAGTCGAAATCTTCAAGCAGATACGCATCTTCTTCAAGATGGATATGTTTTGAAATATCACAACATTCATCATTCATACATTTCTCATAAAAGTCATAATTCATGCATATGTCATTCATATACAACTGTCATGCATCATACTTTGCATAAGACTAACAAATATTCTATCAAAGTTTTCTTGTTTTCTCCAAAAGCAGTGTGATCATTCGGCGGTCGAGATTAAGCCCGAGCGGCGGAAAACTATCGAAAGACCGCCTCCGACGAGTCGAGTTAAGCCCGAGCCGGCGGAAAACTATCTGAAGACCGCCTCCGACGGTCGAGTTAAGCCCGAACCGGGAAAACTATCCGAAAGACCACCTCGGTTATCCTCCGATAACGGCAATGGATCAACACCGATGCACAGCTATCCACATCGGCCAACTACAATATCTCTCGAGTAATCGACACGAAGATTTATTCGACCTCCTCCTATTATCATGAACTAGTGCGGCGTCGACTCGGTTGCCTTGGATGGCATCTTAAGCCCATCTCCGACTACTTGTCAACATTTCTTCACTTCGAATCTTGCATATATGGTTAAAAATCAATACAAACCAATAACCTCATTCAAAGTGAACACGAAGTCTAACGTCGACTCCCGGATGGCATCTTAAGCCCATCTCCTCTCCATTCGGGAACATCTGAGCCTAGCGTGCGGCTCATTCCCCACGTGACCTTTCGGATGGCATCTTAAGCCCATCTCTGTCGGCTCTCCTCTGACAACCTCGAGTCTAGCGTCGACTCGTTCCCAGTAAGTCTCCAACTTCTCCAAATGGCATCTGTAAGCCCGTTCCGCATCATCCACCAGCGGCGGTGCAAATTTTCGGTGTACTCGGTGTTCATCATCTTCTACCTCCGGTCACGAAAGACAAGCATGTCAATCTAACCCTTCGTACAAGAAGATTGAGCAGGGGCAGCTGTCATACCCCAAAATTTGCCCTCCATCTTCTCAAAGATTTCATACATCTATACTCGAAGACTCCTCGAAGTTGATCGGACAAACTCTCTCTAGACAATCAACCCAAACTAGGGTTTGGTATCTCTCAGTCAAGATGGATTTCCAACATCTCCAATGGCCTTCATGCCTCCTCATATGCTTCAAAGATTCTCCATGTCAAGTTTCAAGCTTCAAGTCAAGTTTCCTCGGACAATTGCTCGGATGGTTGAAAATCGGTGTATTGGACAAAAGTCAAGCTGGTCATCATACGGTCAAAACTTCGATTTTTGGTCAACATCCTCATTTTGAAGTTACATTCATCATTTGATCAAGGGTTGATCATGATTCATCAAGAAAACTCAAGATTTGCCCAAAGTCGAACTTTCTAAATTAGGGTTTCTAGGTGAAAAGTCAATGAACTTTGGTGATCATAACTTTCTCATACTTTCTCGAAATTTTCCACCACCTCTTGTTTTGAAGGAAATTCAATTCTCTACAACTTCATGTCTCACAAGAATGTCAAAAATGCTTCATTTGAGAGGTATAGCTCAAAACATTCTGGTCATTTCAAAGTCAACAAAAGTCAACTTTTGTTTTGAAGATATATTGAGCATGGTAACTCAATTGAGATGAGACCAAAGACATTGTTTAGAGGACTCTTAGAGCTTTCCAAAAAGTCCAAGAACACTCAAAAATGTGGAAAATTGAGCAAGATCCACCATTCAGAAGTTGGGCAATTTTGGACAATTGCACAAAAGGACATTTTGGTCAAAATGCAAAATTTTCCAAATGGGCCTATAATCTTTTGATCCAAATTTGTTCATGATGTTATTTTTGACCCATAAAAGCTTGGCATTGGTAATTTTCTATTTTCATGGTTTATATTTGAATTTTACAACATTTAATTCAAAAATAAATTATGTAAAATATGAAAATTAAGTTATTTTTTCAATTGGGTTGGATTTATATCTCTCTTAATGTCCAAGAAAGCCCAAGACAACTTCCAAATTCGTGCAAGCCATGGCATTGATGAGAAAATCATATTTTCTTCAAAATTTGATTTGATTTTCAAAGAAAATATTTGCACATTCAATTTCCAATCTTTTTTCCTTGTTTTTTCTCTTCCAAAACTCCTATAAATACCAAGCAATACGGCCCGGTACAAAGGGCGAAACCCTAGCTCAAGCCAAACCCTTATTCTTGCAAAATTTTCTCAAAACTTTTGAAAATCGAATTCTACTGACCACTTTCCATCAAAACCATCTCATTGTCTTGAGGTAGGTTTGAGTAAGTATACACTCTTATCATTGATCAAAACATCTTGAATCGAACCATATACATGCATACATAATGATTTTTCTTGAATTCGTATTTTATGACCTTTGGTTTTAATTGATTCTAATGATTTGTTTGTGTTCATGAGGTTCCTTTGGATCGATCTGGTAGTCGTTTGAGTGGTTGGACGTTAGAATCGCGTTACGCCATACTTAGGGTTTCGAACTCATAAGCTTGAGCGGCTTGTAGGGGCGTTTTAGAAATGATATCACCATTGAATTCGGGAGGTGCGTTTAGGGGACAAGGTCCTTCTTTTCTTTTATTTAGCGTGTTTGCGGTTTTCAAAATCTCCTCATCGGAGAAGGCGGCCGAGCTAGGGCTCGGGGTTGAATATGTTGGCGAGGAAGGTGGCGTGGCGAGGATGCGTTCGATTCGCTCGTTCATAAGTCAAAGGACCCCACCATCTTGATTGTGCTTTGACTCGGATGATGACGGCGTGTAGCTCATGGTTGCGTTTTGTTCCATAACATCAATGCGGCATGGCGTGGTGGTTAAGTCACTTCCTATTCACGGATACTCCTCAAGACCTCGGTTCGATCCTTTCCGGCACCGGATCGGTTTCTTTTCCAAACTTTCAAACTTTTCATATTTTTCTATTTTCTATATTTTAATATTTTCATTCAATTTTAATTGTTTTCATGATTTTTATTACGCATTTAAAATTACCAAAACATTTTTCTTTTTACATTATTTTCACAAAAATCTTTATTTAATTTAATAAATTAAAAATATAATTTTGCATGCATATTTATTTTATTTTTATTTTGCATTTAAATCACCATTAATTGCATTTTAATTATTAAATCTTTTCAAAAATCCCAAAAATTATTTTAATATATTTATCTTATTTCCAGCATATATTAATTTTCTCATATTAAAATTTGCATTTTCTAACATTTTCCTCTTATTCAATTCATCATTTTCCGATTTCCCATTCTTTCACAGTTGCTCCGATTCGGACGTTTTCTTTTATCATTTTCTTTTTTCCAATTATGCTCATGGGATGTAATAGTTTAAATTAGGCTTTTATTTTCCAAGTTTAAATTATGTATCTGCCCCAAAGCCATGTAATAGCGTAGGATTTATCTTTCCGCACTTTACATTCCGCATTTTACTTTCCGCACCCTTATCAATTGCTAGTAATTAGGCGTGTATGGCAAGATAATAATTGAACATAGCCCACTAATTTTCAAGATAAAATATCTGAATTCAACACACTTCTTCACACGCACCCTTAGGGTAATTCTCTCGTTGCCTTTTCAATTCAAAATGGTCATGTCCCTCGAACGTAGAGGTATTCTAGCACCGTTGCCTTCAAAACAAATCATCATAGTCCCTTCGATACAAAGATCATAAGACCCACGATGTCGCCTCCGAATACATGATCTTGACCCTCGATTGTCGCCTCGAAAATGATGATAGTCCTTGAATGTGCTAGGATACTTCCTACAAGTTGCCTTCTATGACCATCCGATGTCCCTTGAATGTCCGCTTACATCCAGAATGGAGCTACCTACTAACTAATGGTATGGCTAGCGCTATTCTAAAGGAATGTAGAGTACAACAAAGCGACCAATTACGGTGGGTAAATAAGTCTCTTAGTTGCTTGCTCTAAATCAAATGCTTTTCACACCACACACTTTTCAAAGTTCAAATTCTCTTTTCAAAACAAAAACATTTCCGAACACTTTGTATACACTCCTACATGAGTCATTACAAAGTCAAAGTGAAATGCCTTTTCAAAACATTTTTGTCAAACACACAGAAAGCAATTTAAAAAGTGATCTAGAGCAACTAAGAGCCCGTAGATAACTGCGGATGGAAAGGGGTGCTAATACCTTCCCTTTTCATAACCATTCTCCGAACTCGAGAATCTAACGAAGGTCTTTTTATTACTTTTACCTTCCCTTAATTGGATAAAAATAAAAGTCGGTGGCGACTCTTGCTATCCGCACATTTGGATACAAAAATCCTACAAAGTCGTTCACCGTATCCAGGCTGGCGACTCTGAGGATTACACCCTAAAGAGAGAATTGCCTTAGGGATTTCTAAATAACCTTTATTGCTTTCTGTTTGAATTGTATTTTTTATCTTTAAGGGTTGCTTGGGCATTATATTGTTGGGGATCCTACACGGATCGGGTTTCCTTTTAGGTAAGTAGCATTAGATCATCGCGACCGTTGGGCGTATAACTACGGTCAACATGATGGCTACGTTAGCGTGACACTTTGGTTGTCCGATACTCTTCATTCCCAAGTTGAAGATAGTATTTGGCTTCTGCGTGGTGTCATCAAGCGCTAACTAAACTTTTAGAACCTTAATTGACCCATCTTGGCCATTAGAAGGTAGTGAGATGGCCGGCTTTGGTGTAGACCGAGGTTGGTTGATACTCGATGCTACGCTCATTGAGATCGAGACTTTTGGGACATTTCGATCGACCACTTGGCGTCGTATTGAAATAAGCGCCTCGAGAAAGATCTATGATATGAGATTCCTAGAACCGGTTACTATTATAGGACAGGATGAACCAACTCAAACTTTTGGTGGGGTAATCACCTATACCTCATGCAAGCCTTAAACATAGGCTCATTGTGTGAATTGTTTGTGTGTGCTAAACATGACATCATGACATCATTCGCATTGCATATCATTTCTAACTATTTCAGGACCTAGGATTTATCTTTGCTCATTTTGTAGGGATTATGGCTTCTAGAAAGACTATCCGAATCAACTTCATGGGTATCCCTTCTCAACTCAAAATTGGTTTGAAATTCCGACCATGCTCAGTTCATCAAAGACACGGTTATCTACTTGATTTGGTTATCTCGGTTTTGAAGAAGATATGATGCATGTCTATTCCAGTTCTTTGATCCGAAACACCATTGTTTTACATTTCCAGATTATCAGTTGGTTCCTACCTTGGAAGAGTTCTCTAAACTACTTGGGGTACCTATTCTCGACCAAATGCCATTCACCGGTTTGGAAAAGGTTCCTAAGTTCGAAGACATTGCATCCGCTTTACATCTTAAGCGCTCAGACATTGAAGCCAATTGGGAAACTAGAAGTGGAGTTAAGGGTTTACTTGCCAAGTTCCTAATTAAGAAGGAATTCCTCAAAGTTATGAGTTTCCATGCATTTGAAAACATTGTGGCCTTGCTAATTTATGGTTTGGTTCTATTCCTAATTCGGATCAATTCATAGATGTCAATGCCATCAAGTTGTTCCTTACCCGATCCGGTGCCTACTTTACTTGGAGACATCTACATTCTCTCCACACTCGTACTACTAAGAGACAAGGAACTCTCATGTGTTGTGTCCCGTTACTTTCATGGTGGTTTATTTCGCACCTTCCTCCATCAGTTTTGAAGAATGAACAAAGGTTGAGATGGTCTCAAAGGTTGATGTCACTCTCTCATTCCGACATCCGTTGGAATCTTTTCTCTCAAAAGGACTTCACATTCATTGAGCATTGTGGAGAATTCCCTAATGTACCACTACTTGGTATAAGGGAGGTATTACAACCCTTCTCTAGCTCGCGATTTGGTTTTGCTCGAAGAGATGGTCCGCATGATATGCTTCTCCAAGACATTGTGTTCGACTACAATCACGATCTCCAGAATTACCGACGAAGGTTCATACATGCTTGGGGCATGGTAAAGAAGACTGATACCAAGTCTTTGGGGCACCAGAACTCCATTCCTTGGGAACTTTACCACAAATGGGTGCGAGCTCGAGCTCAAAACCTCATGATGCCATTCACGCTTTTTACGTAATTATGGAACTGTTGCTATAGGTGGCGTACCTATCTTTTTCTCCATCATGCCTCTGATTTTGAAGACTTGAAGAGATCACGGATTCGACTTAAGGAAGAGGATACCTTTGAAGCTCGATGCTCATAAGTGAGAAGAAAGTTCTAGAGTTGACCAAGCTACTTCACGAGGGCGAAACATCAACGCTACATCGGCACCAAGAGCGCCCATGGGAGACTTAGAGCTTTAGGATGTTTATGTTTTCTTTTATTGCTTTGAACTATCTCTTGTACTTAAAAAGAAAAAGAATAATGAGAAGTACTAATAAATGTTCGTTCATTGCTTGTTTAACAAATTTAAATCTCTTAGGTCCTTGAAAACATTGCATTGCATTCGCATAAACATCACATAGCATAGCATAACATTGCATCACAGGTACATTGGAGATTGGTTTTCTCATTTGCTCGCTATTTATTTTAGCGAAATGGCTCTTGAGCAGTATCAAAGATCTCGAGCTCGAAATGCTCGGTTCAACAAATGTTCACCAACTTGGTCCAAGGCCAAGATGATCTGAAGAAGCTCATCAACAAGAAGAAGAAGGTTGTTGGTCTCCTCAACATGGGTAGACGTTTCAAAGGAGGTCCTAAAGTGGTCAGCCGTATTGAGCTCTCTGAAGGAAGTGTCCATACCCAGGGGAGTACCAAGGGTGATGAAGGTGAGCAGCGTGAGCCAAAGAAAGGAGGAGAGGATCATTCTGATTATGGCCAGTACTCTGATCATTCTGATATATTTATCTTATTTCCAGCATATATTAATTTTCTCATATTAAAATTTGCATTTTTCTAACATTTTTCCTCTTATTCAATTCATCTCGTATTTTCCGATTTCCCATTCTTTCACAGGTTGCTCCGATTCGGACGTTTTTCTTTTATCATTTTCTTTTTTTTCCAATTATGTAACTGCTCATGGGATGTAATAGTTTAAATTAGGCTTTTATTTTCCGCAAGTTTAAATTATGTATCTGCCCCAAAGCCATGTAATAAGCGTGGGTTTATCTTTCCACTTTACATTCCGCATTTTACTTTCCGCACCCTTATCAATTGCTAGTAATTAGGCGTGTATGGCAAGATAATAATTGAACATAGCCCACTAATTTTCAAGATAAAATATCTGAATTCAACACACTTCTATCACACACGCACCCCTTAGGGTAATTCTCTCTCGTTGCCTTTTCAATTCAAAATGGTCATGTCCCTCGAACGTAGAGGTATTCTAGCACCGTTGCCTTCAAAACAAATCATCATAGTCCCGATACAAAGATCATAAGACCCACGATGTAGCCTCCGAATACATGATCTTGACCCTCGATTGTCGCCTCGAAAATGATGATAGTCCTTGAATGTGCTAGGATACTTCACAAGTTGCCTTCTATGACCATCCGATGTCCCCAGAATGTCCGCTTACATCCAGCGAATGGAGCTACCTACTAACTAATGGTATGGCTAGCGCTATTCTAAAGGAATGTAAGTACAACAAAGCGACCAATTACGGTGGGTAAATAAGTCTCTTAGTTGCTTGCTCTAAATCAAATGCTTTTCACACCACACTTTTTCAAAGTTCAAATTCTCTTTTCAAAACAAAAACATTTCGAACACTTTGTATACACTCCTACATGAGTCATTACAAAGTCAAAGTGAAATGCCTTTTCAAAACATTTTGTCAAACACAGAGAAAGCAATTTAAAAGTGATCTAGAGCAACTAAGAGCCGTAGATAGCTGCGGATGGAAAGGGTGCTAATACCTTCCCTTTTCATAACCATTCTCCGAACTTCGAGAATCTAACGAAGGTCTTTTTCTGTTACTTTTACCTTCCCTTAATTGGATAAAAATAAAAGTCGGTGGCGACTCTTGCTATCCGCACATTTGGATACAAAAATCCTACAAAGTCAGTTCACCGTATCACAACGTGGCTTTAAAAGTGGACATTTCCAAGGCATTTGATACTATTAATTGGAATTTCTTGCTGAAAGTCCTGCAGAAGTTCAGTTTCAATGAGTTTTTTTGTTCTTGGATCAAAAAAATTCTACATTCTTCCCACTTGCCGGTTAATGTTAATGGTACTCTCTCAGGTTATTTCAAGTTCTCTCGAGGAGTCCGGAAGGGGGATTCGCTTTCTCCGTTGCCTTTTTGTCTAGCCGAGGAGATGCTTAGTAAGAAGATTCTCTATCTCGTCGATTCTAAGAATATTGATTTAATTAAGGGTCCCAACAACGTCATTGTGCCATCTCATATTCTTTATGCCGATGATATTTTCATATTCTGTAAAGGGAAAATCTCTAACCTTAAAATTCTTACTGATACTTTTGAAGACTGTGCAGCTATTTTTGGTTAAAGAGTAAACTGCAGAAAGTCCTTTATTTTTGATGGTGCTATGTCTCATGCTAGGTCGAATATTCTGGCAGAGGTCTCAGGATTCATGAAAGGTTCTGCCCATTTCCTTTATCTAGGTGTGCCTATTTTCAAAGGTAAGCCTAAGGCTCTTTAACTGAGGCCAATTGCTGATAAGATTATTGACATGCTTGCTAGTTGGAAAAGATTGTTTCTTTCTTTTTCCAGTAGGGTGGAGTTGGTGAAATTCATCATCTAGCGTATGCTTGTTCATATTATGACCATTTACGATTGGCATGTCTCTCTTATTCGAGATGTCGAGCATTCTGTTAAGAGTTTTATTTGGAGTGGTGATTACTCGTCGAACAAAGTTGTTACGGTGGCTTGGAAGAACATGCGCCTTCCGGTCAAGGAAGTGGGCTTGTAATTTGATCGCTTATTTTGTTGAATGCGGTCTTCAATCTTAAGCGCGCTTGGGATTTCTTAATTTTTCTCTTTCTTGGGTAGTGTCATACCCCAATTTTTGACCTAATATACCACCTTACATTTGCATCATTGCATCACTAACAGTTCAGAACAGAATTTATCGGGTGTAGCATTCACAGGTCAAAATTAGGGTTTCATCAGATTTTCATCTGATTCAAGAGGAAACCAATTAGGGTTTGAGTTTTACTCACTTAATTTGACCTATCTTGATCAAAACATCAACCTTTGATCTTCAGATATCCAACTTTTCTCATTGATCAATCGAGGATCGACCAATTAGGGTTTTGGTCGAGCATGAGTATTCTCTGATTTTTTGAGCAATGAATGACTTTTTTGGCTAGAGATTGATCATTATATCTTAGATATAACATCTTGACCTAATTTCTGGATTCAAAACATCACAAAAGTTCACAGGCTTCATCAGTCAATTCCTGAAACATCTGATGAAATTTCATCTGCACAGAAAAGTCAAACTTTGACTTTTGGTCAATTTTTTCAAAACAAAACTTTTTCCATCATCAAAATACTTCAAATGATCCATCTTGATCATAAAAAATCAAAGAATTTGGAAAAGTCAACAAAAAGTCAAAATTTCCAACACTTAGAAAATTTTTCAAGTGTTGAAATTTTATACTTTCAAACTTCATGGCATTTTTCACATAGTTCCACTTTGATTTGGAAAAAACTCAAAACATGAAAGTTGTAGCCCTTGAAACAAGATTTCCAAAATGTCCAAGAACTCTCAAATCCATGGAGTCTAGCTACACTTTTGAAATTGAAATATAAGGCTCCATAACCATGGATTTCAAGTCCAAAACTTCACAATTATAGGTCATTTTTGGATTTCTTCTTCTAGAACACATGCCACCTTGCCAAATTGGGATAAGAACTGATAAAAAATCAGTGAGAAGTAATTATGACAAGTTTGGATCAAGTTGAATATTTTCACACATGGTTAAAAAAGGAAGTTTCCTTTTCCTTTTGCAAAAGACTTCCTTGCCCTCTAAGGCAAGTTTGAATTACCAATGCCAATTCTTTGTGCCTAACATTTCAGAAATCTTGACCTATAAATAGAGGCATCATTTTCAAATTCAAACACACCAAAGCCATGCAAGTACATGCTTTCACTCTTCATCTTTGAAAATTCAAGAAACTTATGTCAATTTGTGAAAACTTGCAATTTTGAAAACTAATGAAAAACTCTGATCAAATTGGTGTCTAATATGTTTTAATATCCATTTGAAACTTGTTTGAAACTTAAAAACAACATAGGCAAAGCTAAAACTCAGAATTACATGCCATGTTCACCAAGCTTGCAAAACTGCCATAACTTTCGAATTCATGGTTTGGCTTGAACAACTTGAGTTCTAATCATCCAAACACCATCCATATACATCATAGAGATGATACAGATCATAAACAACAATCTGTAATACTCCTAACCACGATTTCCAGTTTTCATTTGAGCTGTATGCAGGTGGACTTGTTTGGATTGATCTAGGGTGATTCGAAGTGAGCAGACCACTCATACACCTTCTACATAGGCCGTTGGTGCTCAGGCAATCATAAAAACACGACTGGAAACACTCCTCCATCGAATTCGATTCCAGCTTCAACAGGTAAGAGCTCGAACTTCAACTCCATGATTCTTTGATTCATTTGAAAAAAACTCTTGGCCATTTGTTTTCTGCACCACTCACGATCATTAACCCTCAACCAATTGACAAAATCATCCATCATACACGATTTCAATTAAGATTTTCAGTTTTAGGGTTCTTCATGTTTTCTGGGAATTTAATCAAGACTAACTGAAAATAAATGAAATTAATGAGCATCATCATGTTCCTTGTTAAAAAACGACCAAGTTTGATGTTTATATCATTCGTTTTCATCAAGAAATAAGAAATCCATGGCTGGATGAAGATTGGGGAAGAAGAAGATGAGTTGCGCGCGTTTTCTAAATTCAAAAATCCGTTTTAAAATATAATTTCATTGTTTAAACACAATACACAGATGTATTGCCGCCCCAGCGGTTTCCAGCTCACTCTTAAGTCTTTGTGCCACGTATACGCCTAACAAGTCCTGGGTTCAAGCCTCCCATGGACCATGTTTTTTCAAAACTTTTGTTATTTTTTACAAACTTTGACATTTTTTTTAACCAATCAAAACTCCTCATTTTGAGGTGATTTTTTGTACACTTGTCAATAAATGTATCTATTTTATGATAGTGCACAAATTTTCAGAAAAAACTTTCATCTAATTATGTTTTAATTGAGCCGAAAACGACACTTCGAGCACTTTTCAAAACCACTTTAAAAGGTGATTTTTTCAAACTTTCGAATTCCGATTCTTTTCAAAAACTTCTTACAAGTAAACCTCACATTTCAAAAACACTTTCAAATAACATTTTTCAAAACTTTTCGTCAAACTTACATCTTTTTACCATGATCGATCCGATTTAAACGATAAAACCGAATTTGTTTTCTCTCGAATTTCTTAATCGATCATGGGCCTCCCTTACGGTGTAAGTCCCAAACCAACATTCTTTATGTACATACATATTTTCCTTGTACATATCAAATTCTTTTCATGTACATACAAATTTTTATCTGTACATAATACAGACAAACTTCTTCCGTTTGTTTTCATTTTACACTGAATACCATTGGTATTGAAAGGAGCATTATTCCCGGTGAAACTGCTTTTAAACCAATGGGCCACCCTTATGGTGTAAGTCCCAACCCTCCTATGTACATCCATCCCTCTCTGTACATAAATAGCTCGTTCGTGTACATATTCACTTCCTTGTACACAATTCAAACTTGTAAATAATCAAGTTACGCTCGTTTTAAACGTTCGTTTCACAGACACTTGTTTATATTTCACAAATCATAAACTCTTGTAAATAAACATCATGCATTGTTTATATTTCCTTCATAAATTCCTGTGAATACATATCACACACACACTTGTTTATACAACTGTCTAGTTATAACATAACAACTAGTCTAACCCATAGGTTCCCCACAGTTATAGCCTCCTCTTGGGCTTTATACAAGATAACTCTCCCCACAGAGTTAGCCTCCTCTTGGGCTTTGTACAAGGTAACTCATTTCATCTGATTTCAGCCTCCTCTTAGGCTTCATATAATAAAACTCATTCATCTGAGTTTAGCCTCCGCTTAGGCTTCATATAAGACAACACTCCCCTGTTGAGTCAGCCTCCTCTTGGGCTTCGTTCAAAAGAACTCCTCATTGAGTTTAGCCTTCTCTTGGGCATCATACAATGAAAGAGACCATAAAATCTCTTAACAACCTCCTATTGGGCTTCCAATACAAAGAATCACCAGCGTTAGGATAAAACCCTGAGAGTATAATTTCCCAGTGAAATTGCTCTTAATTCCAAAAGGATGGTTTCCCGGTGAAATCCCTTTTAAGACAAAGCCAGCCATACCCTATAGCTTCCTCTTGAGCTTCATACAAGGACCCTCGATGACCCTCGGAATGCCTCCTCTTGGGCTAACAATACAAGGACCCATGGGCTTCTTTAAAGCATCCCTTAATCCAATCAATTTCTCCTCGAGATTTAGACGTTTATCATCTCTATGGAAAAAGTATCTCATCTATCACATCACATAAAATTAAACTCTTTTCAAACAAAAACATCTCTTAATTGTAAGTGGTAACGCTTGTACACTCAAGCAAAACACCCAATGCTTACAGTTAAAAGATTCAATCATCTTTTTCAAAACATCTCTTAATTGTAAGTGGTAACGCTTGTACACTCAAGCAAAACACCTAATAACTTACGATGAAAGATTTTTATCAGACAAACTTTTCAAAATGTATGTGATGAAATAGATTAGATACATTTTTCATTAAGATGACATTTGTCTGTGTCTCTTACTAACATCCCGTTGCTTTCCACTAGCATAAGTGGGAACTACGATTGCTCTGACTTTCTCAACATCCTTTTGAGAATACGTAGGCACAAGGTCTCATCCTTGCCGAGCAAATTTCTTTCCCCCTCAAACCAAACAAACCATAGATCCCTGTAGATCCGAGCTACAAATGCTCTGATTCCCATTAAGGGATATGTATGCAGAAGATCCACAGATCTTTGCGAGCACAATAATAACAAACACTAGGATCCCACATAATCTATCCTTCTTAAAAACCAAAGGAGAAACTTTCCCAATCATAGAAATAGCAATTAAAATACACAAACATATCAAACATATTCATATATAAAGCTATAGATAACTATATATATTTAGGGTGCTCCATCTATTCCCTTTATATAACAAACCCCCTTACTCAGAATCTCCCCAATACGTTGCGTCTAGTTTGCGCTAGTCGTTCGCATATCAAAATCAATTGAGGTATTATGACTTTCCCTTTTCATAATCATTAAATCATATTTTCTTGTGTTGAAAATAATAAAGCTTGATGCTCATGACATCTTTATAAACAAATCAAAAGTAAATCGTCGTTTCGAGCAGAGATGAATTCATATTCAAATCCTCTAGCGTCACTTTTATGAGCAGGAAAAATGGCGACTCTGTGGGAGTCGCTGAAACTTTGATTTTCAAAAAATGTGACTCTACTCAAGAGCACCAAGCTTTTTGTTTTCAAAAAGAAAAAAAGGGTTAAGCTTGCATATGTGCATATGTTTGTTTTCTTTATTGTGTGTTTTAGCGATTTCATCGATGGAAAGAAATCTAACCGGTTTAAGAAACATTTTAAGATCTAGGTGGGGTATAGTCCTATTAACTTGTGAGAAGTCTCGGTGCTTACGGAGTTAATTTGAGATCCCTCTCTCGGTGGAGGTTGTCTTGGGAGTATTTGTGTTTAGCAAGTATTTGCGAACATTTTGCTTTCAAGGGAACTTGCGGTGAGTGGTATAGAACACATAACCCATCACGGCCATTTAGGATGTAGTGCGAGAAATTATTCGGGCGTAAGCCTAGAATAGTGTCATGCGAGACTACGATCGAGCGAGTTTCTCTTGAAAAATATTATTGGACCATCGGTATTCAACAAATCCGATAATATTTCAAAGAGAGTGTTGAGCTTGTATTATCAGTAGAACCGTTTCACGGATGAATAAGCCCTTAGAACTTAACCACGTTGATTCTTATCGTTGGCCTCATGCTCGTGACTTTGAGCGGCTTGACCGTGTGTATAACTACTAACCATGTTTCTGCATTCATGCATTCATTCAAAAACTTCATTTTCTCTTCCCATTTCAAAGAATTTAGAGATTTTTCTTTGTAAAATATTTTAGGTTAGAGTGATGGACGTCGGAGGAAGATTCACCAAGAGATCTGTTTTAGAATTCTGGCGTAGGAAAGTTAAAGAGTTAGCATCCTTGGTAGAAGATCCCTCGGTTTGAGCGCTATGGAACTCTTTTAACTATTACGAACACTAACGTTGATGAAGGACCTCTCAAAACTTTCGTTCGGTTCTACAATCCGATCTATCATTGTTTCACTTTCACGACTATCGGTTGATGCCTACTTTGGAAAATGCGCATATCCTAGGTATCTCGATGTCGGACAAAGTGCCTTTCAATGGTTTGGAAGCCATTCCTAAGTCACCGATCATTGCAACAATAACTCATTTAAAGAAATCGAGATAGACAAAAACCTAACTACGGAGGAAAACTCTTAGGACTGAATTCAAAGTTCCTAATGGAGAAGGCTCTTAAATTCTACGAAATTTGGTAGTATGGTAGCCTTTGAAGCTATTTTATCTTTACTCCTCTATGGATTGGTGTTGTTTCCCAACGTCCCAAATTTCGTTGATATCAACGCCATAAGGATCTTCGATTGGAAATCCGTTCCCTCTGCTTGGTGACACATCGTCTCTATTCATCATAGAAATCGTCAAGGAGATGGAACTATCGTGTGTTGTGTACCTCTGTTTTCAAATGGATTGTCTCACTTGCCTAAATCTCCTATCTTCCTGAAAACAAAGGCGATTGGCATTGGTCTCGAAGACTCATGTCTCTTACAAGCGATATCCATTGGTATACCTTAGCGGACAATGAGATGGAAATCATTGAGAGCTGTGGGGAATTTGCCAACGTACCTCTCATTGGTACAAAAGGAGGAATCAACTACAACCCATTCCTGGCGAGACGTCAACTCGGATACGCAAACTCTAGTAAACCTTTTGGTTTTATAGTAGAGAGCTACTTCTATCATGAGGGAGAGGATTCCCAAGGATTGAAGGCTAGGATGATCAGAGCTTGGCATCACATCCGAAGGAAGGAAAAAGGGAAAGCAAAGAATTGTGTAGCCATGGAAATCTACACTTCTTGGGTGAAGAAAAGAGTGAAGGAATTTCGAATGCCTTACGCTTATGAGGAACCCATGTTCTCAATCGCTTCCAAATCAACAATTTTTCCCGTTGAAACTATGGGAGAATACCAAGAAGCTTTGGCCAACATGAGGCTTGAGAAAGAAGCTTTGGAAAACAAGTTCCTTAAGAGTGATCTCGAGAATGAAAAGCTCAAGAGGCAAGTCGAAGATCACGAAAAGACGCTTTACTTCCAGGATGAATGGCTCATGGAGAAAGATGAGAAGATTCGCCAGAAAGATAACGCGATCAAGAGATACATCAAAGAAAGGAAAAGAAAGCTTGAGGAAATGACAACCAGCGATCCTGCTCCCGATGAGTGGAAGAAAGTCATTAGCAAGCTAAAAGCCGAGAAAGCTGAACTGAAAGCTCACTATGGAAAGGAAATCCTGAAGTTGAAGCTACATCAAGCCTTTGGATCTTCATCCGACGAGGACGATTAATTAGTTTAGATTACAATTTTTATCATTTATTTTATCATTTGTGTGAGCAATGCTCAAAAAACTGTTGTAATCTTCTTTCAGTAATCAATAAAATATGTGTTTTCCATCCAAATATTTGCCAGAAATTTCTCTTTTAGCGTAAATTCTTTGGAAATTCCTTTTCTTTACATTCATAATCATGCATCATACGTTGCATTAAAGTATTGTCTAGAGTCTGATCTTTCAACAGTTTCAACAGATAGGAAAGAATCGCCAAGCTGTCGCGTCTTAGAGTTTCTCGACCGCGTCCACAGCCTACTCGAACGTACGATACAAGATCAAAAAGAAGAAAAGTAATGGAAGGATTTGAGCAAGAAAATGTTGAGCTTATACGGTAACAACAACTGCAAGAAGAGGTGGAGAGACTCACTTCTTTGGTCAACTCATTGGCCACGTAAAAGTCAACAAGCGACATCGAGCAATCAAAATCAGCGGCGATTTGAGAAGACACTACTACTCTAGTTTCAAGCTGTTGCGACGATGGTTCACCTTGTATGCGAAAGGCTATCCATGGGGCATGCCTTTCAACTTTGGCATCGGTTTCGCCAACCGACTTCTCAAGTGCAAACAACCACGCTTGAAGTACCTACTTTGCGCAGAACTCAACACCTAGTCCATAGCGTGGAGTAACTCTTCCATATAACAATGGCGATCTCTCACCAATCATGACGAACTCGGCTTCCGTAGTGCACACTACCATAGGCGAAGAAGTTCACCATATTCCGGGAAATAACACGAATACTCGTGGTTCTATGGAGAATCTCCAGGAACAACTCCACAAAATGCAGCTTGAGATAAAACAATTCGTGGGAAAGAATTGTTTGGGAAACGCCAGGATCTTTGTTTAGTTCCTCGTAAGGATACGCAAAATTCAAAGTCACGACTTTGAAAAGTACAAAACTCCTGTCACAAAGTCATCTCACGATGTATGCCGAGAAAATGTCTACGTACAACGACGATCACTAGTTGTTAATCCACTACTTCCAAGACAGTCTTACCGGTGCCGCACTGAAGTGGTACATGGGATTAGACAGCGCAAGTATCCAAACCTTCAATGACTTAGGAGAAGATTTTGTACAACAATATAAGTTCAACCTGAATATGGCTCCCGATCGGGATCAACTCCGCTCCATGTCCCAGAAGGAAAGAGAGACCTTCAAAGAATACGCTCAACGATGGAGGGAAATTGCTACCCAAGTCAACCCACCATTAGAAGAGAAGGAGATTACTAAGGTATTCTTAAACACTCTTGGCTCATTCAACTACGAACGAATGATCGCTAGCGCTCCCGGAGATTTCACCAAGATGGTAAGCATGGGAATGCGGTTAGAGGAAGGAGTTCGAACCGGACGCTTAACCAAACAGACAGGATCTTTCAGTGGAACTAGGAAGGTTGGGACCAGTTTCCCAAAGAAGAAAGAACACGACATAGGAATGGTATCCCGAGGGAAACCGCGAAGAAATGTCAGTCAACAGCGACAGGTAGCTGCCGTAACACCCGCTGTTAACACAAGTCCAAACACAGGAATTGCTCCGCAATTTCAACAAATTCAACAAACTCAACAGCCTCGACAACAGGCTCAGCAGTTTAACAATCAAAACCGTGCGCCTCGGGTCTCGCAATTTGACCCAATTCCGATGACGTACACAGAACTATACCCTGCATTGATAGAAAGGAGTTTGGTACAGACAAGGTCACCACCTCCGATCCCAGAAAAATTGCCATGGTGGTACAAAGCGGATGTATCTTGCCCTTTTCACCAAGGGGCACCAGGCCATGACCTTGAACATTGCATAGCGTTAAAAGCGGTGCGATTAGTGAAATCTAATCTTCTTTCTTTTAAATCTGAATCGAGCGTGCCGCAAATCCACTTCCCAGTCATAGTGGACATGCGGTGAATCTAATGCTAAGAAATACAGATAGGTATCTCGTCACGGACGTGAATCTGATCAGAGGAAACTTAGTACATCTCCATGATACGTACAGTACAATGGGTGCCTCCACTAAACACGATTACGCAGCTTGTGACATCTGTGTCAAGGATATTCGAGGGTGTCCTACCATAAGAGCAGACATTCAACGATTGCTAGACATTGGTGACATACAGATCTACAGAAATAGAGATGACTATGACATAAATACAATAGGGCGTACGACTCAGTTGCCTTGGGTAGCATCTTAAGCCCATCTCCGACTATTTGTCAACAGTGCTTCCCTTTCAGAATGCTGCATATATGGTTAAAAATCAATGCAAACCAATAACTTCATTCGAAAATGAGCACGAAGTCTAACATACGACTCCCTCCGGATGGCATCTTAAGCCCATCTCCATGCTCCTTTCACTTCGAAGCGACTACGAGCCTAGCGTCGGCTCACTCCCCAACATCGATCTTTCGGATGGCATCTTAAGCCCATCCCGTCAATTCTCCTATCGACATTCTCGAGTCTAGCGTCGACTCATCCCCGGTAGTATCCGGCTTCTCCAAATGGCATCTATAAGCCCATTCCGCATCATCGACCAGCGGCGAGTGCAAATTTTCGGTGTACTCGGTGTTCAATCATCTCCTACCTTGAGGTCACGAAAGGCAGGCGTGTCAATCTAACCTTCCGGTATAAGAAGATTGAGCAGGGCAGTGTCATACCCAAAATTTTCCCTCCATCTTCTCAAGATATTTCATACATCCATACTCAAGGATTCCTCAGAGTTGATCGGACAAACTCTCTCTAGACAATCAACCCAAACTAGGGTTTGACAATTCTCAGTCAAGATGGACTTCAACATCTCAAATGGTCTTCATGCCTCCTCATATGCTTCAAAGATTCTCCATGTCAAGTTTCAAGCCTCACAAGTCAAGTTTCCTCGGACAATTGCTCGGATGGTTGAAAATCGGTTGTATTGGACAAAAGTCAAGCTGTGGTCAACATACGGTCAAACTTCATGATTTTTGGTCAACATCCTCATTTTGAAGTTACATTCATCATTTGATCAAGGGTTGATCATGATTCATCAAGAAAACTCAAGATTTGCTCAAAAGTCAAACTTTCTAAATTAGGGTTTCTAGATGAAAAGTCAACTGAACTTTGATTGATCATAACTTCTTCATACTTTCTCAGAAATTTTCCCACCACCTCTTGTTTTGAAGGAAATTCAATTCTCTACAACTTCATTTCTCACAAGAATGTCCAAAAAATTCTTCATTTGAGAGGTATGGCTCAAGACATTACAGGTCATTTTCAAAGTCAACAAAAAGTCAACTTTTTGTTTTGAAGATATATTGAGCATGGAAACTTCAATTGAGATGAGACCAAAAAGGTTGGTTAGAGGACTCTTAGAGCTTTCCAAAAAGTCCAATAACACTCAAAAATGTAGAAAATTGAGCAAGATACACCATTCACAAGTTGGGCAATTTTGGACAATTGCACAAAAGGACATTTTGGTCAAAATGCAAAATTTTCCAAATGGGCCTAAAATCTTTTGATCCAAACTTGTTCATGACATGATTTTTGACCCATAAATTCTTGGCCATGGTAATTTTCTATTTTTATGATTTATATTTGAATTTTAAAACATTTAATTCAAAATTAAATCATATAAAATATGAAAATAAATTATTTTTTCAAAAGAGTTGGATTTATATCTTCCTTGAAGTCCAAGAAGGCCCATGATCCTTACCAAATTCGTGATAGCATGCATATGGAAAGGAAAAATCAAATTTTTAAGAAAATTTGATTTGTTTTAAATGGAAAATATTGCACAATCAATGATCAATCTTTTTTGCTTGTTTTTTCTCTCCAAATATGCTCTATAAATACTCAGCAAGATCACAAGCCACAGGGACGAAACCCTAGCCCAAGAAAGAACCCTTATTTTGCCAAAAAATTTCACAAACTTTTGAAATTTGAATTCTAAATTGCAGCCACTCTCAGCCTCTTCCAGCCATCCAAACGTGCTCAGGGGGTAAGTATGAGTAAGAACACACCTTTATCATTGATCAAAGCAAGCCAAATCGTGCCATACACATTCATACATATTTGAATTTTTCTTGAAATTGCATTTTATTATTCTGCGTGTTTTAATCGTTTCTAATGGTTTGAATGTGTTCGTGAGGTTCTACTTGACTAATCTGGGCAATCGTTTGAGATGTTGAACGTCAAAATCGTGCATTGCCATGTTTAGGGTTTCCAAGCTGTGAAGCTTCGAACCGGCCTGTACAGGCCGATTCAGTCAAAACCGATGCCACCAATGGATTCAGAAGGTTCGATTTAGGTGGACAAGGTCTTCCTTTTCTCTTTATTCGCGTTATTTTGCAGGTTTGAACATCGAACTCACCGGAGAAGACGACCGGAGCTAGGGCTCCGGCGTCGTTGACATTGGATTGACCGACGTGTGCATGCGTGGCGCGATCCAGCGTTCTGATTCGTTCGTTTGAATTAACCGGGGTCCACCAGCTGACTGTGTTCTTGACTTCATCAGGCAGTGACGCGTGTGCACTCATGATCCCACATTTTCGTTCCATGACAACAAGTGCAAGCTGGCGTAGTGGTAAAGGCTCTCCCTGTGCAAGGATACTCTCCCATGTCCTGAGTTCGATCCTCACTGGCACCGGTTTTGCATTTCCTTTTTACAAACTTCACTTTTCATATTTTCTAATTCTTCTAATATTTCCATTTAATTTTAATTCTTTTCATAATTTTATTTCATGCATTAAAAAATATCAAAAATTATTTTTCTTTTTATATTGTTTCCAGAAAATACTTATTTAATTTATAAAGTTAAAAAATATTATTTTGCATGCATATTTATTTTTATTCATAATTTAGCATTTAAATCAATTTTAATTAGTTTTAAATTATTAAATTGCATCAAAAATCCCAAAAATTATTTTAGCATATTTATATTATTTCGACATGTCATATTTTCTCATTCAAAAACTTGCATTTTACTAACATTTTCTCTATTCGATTTCTCTCGTATTTTCGATTTCTCAATTTCTTGGAGTTGTCTCGTTTGAGCGATTTTTCTTTTATCGTTTTATTTTTCCAATAATGTAACTGTATATGGGATGTAATAGTTTAAATTAGGCCTTTATTTTCCGCATTTTAAATTATGTATACGCCCCAAAGCCTTGTAATAGCGTGGGATTTACCTTTCGCATCTTTACATTCCGCATTTTAATTTCCGCACCCTATAAATTGTTAGTAACTAGGCGTGTATGGCAAGATAATAATCAACATAGCTCACTAATTTGCAAGATAAAATATTTGAATCAACACACTCTCTTCACATGCACCCTTAGGGTAATTCTCTCTTGTTGCCTTACAATTCAAAATGGTCATGTCCCTCGAGCGTAGAGGTATTCTAGCACCATTGCCTTCAAACAAATCATCATAGTCCCTTCGATACAAAGATCATAGACCCACGATGTAGCCTACGAATACATGATCTTGACCCTCGATTGTTGCCTACGAAAATGATGATAGTCCTTGAATGTGCTAGGATACTTCCTACAAGTTGCTTTCTATGACCATCCGATGTCCCTTGAATGTCCGCTTACATCCAACGAATGGGTTACCTACCAACTAATGAATGCGGTAGCGCTATTCTAAAGGCGTAAAACAACATGAAAACGACCATTCTGAGTAGGTAATAAGACTTTTAGTTGCTTGCTCAAAACAAAATACTTTTCACACCACACACTTTTGTCAAAGTTCAAACTCTTTTCAAAAACGAAACATTTCCGAACACTTTGTATACATTCCTACATGAATCATTACAAAGTCAAAGCGAAATGCCTTTTCAAAACATTTTTGTCAAACACACAGAAAGCACAACTTTAAAGTGATCTAGAGCAACTAAGAGCCCGTAGATAACTACGGATGGAAAGGGGTGCTAATACCTTCCCTTCCCATAACCATTCTCCCGTACTCAGAATCTAACGAAGGTCTTTTTCTGTACTTTTACCTTCCCTTAATTGGATAAAAATAAAAGTCGGTGGCGACTCTTGCTATCCGCACATTTGCGATACAAAAAACTAAAAAGTCAGTTCACCGTATCACATAACTGGCGACTCTGCTGGGGAGACACCCTAAAAGAGAGAATCACCTTAGGGATTTCTAAATCACCTTTATTGCTTTCTGTTTGACTTGCTTGCTTTATCTTTAAGGGTTGCTTGGGTATTATATTGTTGGGGGATCCTACACCCGGATCCGGGTTTCCTTTTAGGTAAGTAGCAATAAATCGTCGCGACCGTTAGACGTATATCAAAACGGTCAACATGATGGCTACGTTAGCATGACACTTTGGTTGTCCCGATACTCTTCATTCCCAAGTTGAGGATAGTATTTGGCTTCTGCGTGGTGTCATCAAGCGCTAATTAAACTTTTAGAACCTTAATTGACCCATCTTGGCCATTAGAAGGTAGTGAGATGGCGGCTTTGGTCTTGACCGAGGTTGGTTGATACTCGATGCTCGCTCATTGAGATCGGACTTTTGGGATATTTTCGATCGACCACTTGGTAGTCGTATTGAAATAAACGCCTCGAGAAAGATCGATGATGTGAGATTCCTAGAACCGGTTACTATTATAGGAGGATGAACCAACTCAAACTTTTGGTGGGGTAATCACCTATACCTCATGCAAGCCTTAACCCTAGGCTCATTGTGTGAATTGTTTGTGTGTGCTAAACATGACATCATGACATCATTTGCATTGCATATCATTTCTAACTATTTCAAGGACCTAGGGATTTATCTTTGCTCTGTTTTGTAGGGTATTATGGCTTCTAGAAAGACTATCGAATCAACCTCATGGGTATACCTTCTCACTCAAAATTGGTTTGAAATTCCGACCATGCTCGGTTCATCAAAGACATGGTTATCTACTTGATTTGGTTATCTCCGGTTTTGAAGAAGATATGATGCATGTCCTATTCCAGTTCTTTGATCCGAAACACCATTGCTTTACATTCCCAGATTATCAGTTGGTTCCTACCTTGGAAGAGTTCTCTAAGCTACTTGGGATACCTATTCTTGACCAAATGCCATTCACCGGTCTAGAAAAGGTTCCTAAGTATGAAGACATTACATACCTTACATCTTAAGCGCTCGGACATTGAAGCCAATTGGGAAACTAGAAGGGAGTTAAGGGTTTACTTTCTAAGTTCTGATTAAGAAAGAGAATTCCTCAAAGTTATGAGTTTCCATGCATTTGAAGACATTGTGGCCTTGCTAATCTATGGTTTGGTTCTATTTCTAACTCGGATCAATTCATAGATGTCAATGCCATCAAGTTGTTTCTTACCCGCAATCCTGTGCCTACTTTACTTGGAGACATCCTACATTCTCTCCACTCGTACTACTAAAAGACAAGGAACTCTCATGTGTTGCATACCGTTACTTTCTAGGTGGTTTATTTCGCACCTTCCTCCATCAGTTTTGAAGAATGAACAAAGGATGAAGTGGTCTCAAAGACTAATGTCACTCTCTCATTCAGATATCCGTTGGAATCTTTTCTCTCAAAAGTTTCACTTTCATCGTGTGGAGAATTCCTAATGTACCACTACTTGGTATAAGGGAGGTATTACTTACAACCCTTCTTTAGCTCTACATCGGTTTGGTTTTGCAAGAGATGGTCCACATGATATGCTTCTCAAGATATTGTGTTCGATTACAATCACGATCTCGAGTTAAGCGAAGGTTCATACACGCTTGGGGCATGGTAAAGAAGGATACCAAGACTTTGGGGCACAAAACTCCATTCCTTGGAACCTTACCTCAAATGGGTGCGAGCTCGAGCTCAAAACCTCATGATGCCATTCACTTTGTTCTACGTAATTATGGAACTGTTGCTATAGGTGGCGTACCTATCTTGTTCTCCATCTGACATGCCTACGATTTTGAAGATTTGAAGAGATCTGGATTCGACAAGAAGAGAGGATACCTTTGAAGCTCGATGTTATACAAGTGAGAAGAAAGTGCTAGAGTTGACCAAGCTACTTCACGAGGCGAAACATCACGCCTACATCGGCACCAAGAGGAAGCGCCCATGGGAGACTTAGAGCTTTAGGATTTTCTTTTATTTGTCTTGAACTATCCTTTGTACTTAAAAGAAAAAAAGAATAATGAAAAGTACTAATAAATGTTTGTTCATTGCTTGTTTAACAAATTTAAATCTCTAAGGTCCTTGAAAACATTGCATTGCATTCGCATAAACATTGCATATCATAGCATAACATTGCATCACAGGTACATTAAAGATTGGTTTTCTCATTTGCTCGCTATTTATTTTAGCAGAAATGGCTCTTGAACAGTCTGTCAAAGATCTTCAGGCTCAGAATGCTCGGTTTCAACAAATGTTTACGGCTTGGTCCAAGGCCAAGAAGATCGAAGAAGCTCATCAACGAAAGAAGAAGGTTGTTGGTCTCCTCGACATGGGCGAGGCCTACAAAGGTGGTCCTAGAGTGGTTAGTCGAATTGAGCTCTCTGAAGGAAGTGTCAAGAAGGAAGATGAGCAAAGTAACAAGGGTGATGGTGAAGGCAGTCAGCCTGAACTTGAGAAGAACTATGATAATGGACAATACTCTGATGAAGATGACAAGTACAAGCAACTTGAAGACCGTCGAATCTTGTGGAAAACACGAAGATGTCGGGTTGAATTTTGATGATCGAGTCTAGTCCACAGTGTTGTGATTCCTCCCAAGTTCAAAGTTCCAACTTTTGCTAAGTATGATGGCATGTCTTGCCTAAGCTACATTTGAAGTCTTATGTTCGGATCAATCCCCTGCGATGAAGAAGTTGTGGATGCACTATTTTCAAGAAAGTTTGTCGGAACTCAATTGGAGTGGTATTATCGCTAGAGAATGACCGTATCCGTACTTGGGTGACTTGGATGATGCTTTCTGAGACGATATGAGTACAATCTTTGAATTGACACCCACTCGCAACTACAAAGCATGTCTATGGGTCGTGATGAGAAGTTCAAGGGTATGCTCGAATTGGAGAGATCTAGCGGTAGAGTTCAACCACCTTTGTCCAATAGGAATTGGTTGATATGTTCATGGGAACAGCGGGCCCATTCTTCAATCATCGATTGGAAACTCTTGATAGGATTCACAGTTGTATTACGAGCCAGCGTATTGAAGTGGTATCAAAGTGGGAAGATTCAGATAGAGACATCTTCAAACGCGAAGAGATCTTTTGGTGGTAAGAAAAGCCAATCTTGTGTATGGTCGAGAAAAGTCGAGCCAAGACCGACCGTGCTCAATCGTGGGCGGTTGTGATCTCTAATCCTACATCGGCACAACCTCGGTGAGACAGCGTAACGAGCAGCGCAACAAAGGCATTTACAAAGATCAACATGCCATTGTCGCAAGCCTTGCAACACATGTTGAAAGCGGTGATTACTTTGAGGATCCTCCTCGAATGTCAACACCTCCTCTCCGAAATACAATCCTAATGCTAAGTGTGCTTACCATTCCAATAGCCAGGACATAATCTTGATGATTGTTGGGCTCGAAGAACAAGATTCAAGATATGATTGAAGCTAAGCAGATTGAATTTGATCCTCCTGTTGAGACTCGAATGTGATCAGCGCCTATGCCTGACAAGGTTCCAATCTTTGTTGGTGGCGATACTTATGTTTTCAACATAGATGACTTGACCATTCCTCGATGGTATTAAGAAGAATTTGTTGCAATTTGGTGTCAACCGGGATGCCGAGGCGTCGTTGGTGCCCATCCGCTGATGGTTGTGCTTGGTTGAGAAGGCGTGTTGATGCATGATGGATAACCGTGAGATACTATTTACGAAACCACACGGAGTGTGAAGAAATGTCTAAGTTGAAGATTGACAATGCAAACGAATGTACCATCTGTGGGACACCTTGGGAAGCCAAGTGGAAAGTATGATTACATGGTGAAGTACTGCATTCACGAGAGCTACAAGATTCCTATTGAAGATGTTAAAGGTAACGGATGGGGTGTGATTTCCAGAAGACTATCTTGATGTTAACACTATAAGGATTTCCTCTGCGATCCTGTGCCTAGGGTGGCACCTCTCATCATTACTTCTCAAGACCAGTTCCATATTCCTCGACAAAGCTATCCTTGGAACTATGGGTGATGTTTACTATCATGGCGTCAAGAAAGACCCTCGACCATTGAAGATCTTCTGTTGAAGCTACCATTCGACATTGACAACATCACGGATCTAGTAAAGTGACGAGCCGGAAGGTTTCTCTCAATCTCTCCTCCAAAGACGCTGCGACTCCGGCTCGCATTCCGGCTATTCCATCAGTTCCCTAAGAACGTGACTCATCATCAGCGGAAGTACCAAAGGAAGTTATTGAAGACACCTCTAAACAAGAAATGGAAAATTCGAAGATTATCAAAAGTGACTACAATGTTATGGAGCAGTTGGAAGACTCCGTCCAAAATCTCATGCTTGCTTTGCTCTTGTGCTCGAGGCTCATGCTAATGCCTTGGTGAAGTTTCGAAGAATGCTCACGTACATAGACACTACCTTGACCAGTTTGAAGTTTGTATTGCTAGCAGGCTGCCAACAACGGCCTAGGCTTCTCTGACGCTGATATGACTCCTGCGGGAAAGAAACACAACAAAGCCTTGCACATCTCTGTTGAATGCAAGGGCACTACACTATCTCATGTTTTGGTGGATACCGGTTACGCTCACGAATATCTTACGAAGCTTTTGATCGACGATGTCGAAGGGTTGGTTACGAGACCCGGTGACATTATCGTGAGAGCTTTTGATGGTTCTAAGCGAGCGTGCTTTGAGCTCACTGCACATCAAAGTCGGTTCCCAGACTTTTGACTCCACATTCTTTGTCATGGACATTCGTCCGGCTTACTCTTGCCTACTTGGACGCCCTTGGATACATGGGGCAGGCGTTGTTACCTCTACCTTACATCAGAAGTTGAAGTACCCAGTGAAAGGGAAAGTTGTTACAGTATGTGGTGAGGAGGAGTATATGGTCAGTCATCTATAGTCATTCCGATACCTTGAGATGGAAGGAGAATTCTTTGAGACTCCCTGTCAAGCTTTTGAAACAATACCCAGAGTCATGCCTATTGACTCTCCTGTCACTCCTGAAGTTGCTAAAGCTCCGCCTAGGATGGCCTCGAAAGATGCTCAATGCGGTTGAAGAAGGTAGCTCTATTTGGGGTCGGCTCACGATCTTCCTTTCATCGACAAGTGGTTTAGGCTTCACCATCAAGGTCAAAGATGATACGCCATGAGCGTGAGGCCAACTTCCTTTCGCATCGCCAAAGTGGAATCCATGCTATAGGAGGCGGCGACAACGACTTGACATCGCAAGTGGATCTTCAACTCGGACAAAGGGCTCGGCAATTGGAAGGCGAAGGCGTCATACCAATCTCCTTTAGCGGGAGTAATTGCTCTTGTTTTGTTTTGCTTTTCGTATTTCTTTATGTTTTGAACAATAAACTTTGAAAGCCTAGTGCCTTGCGGGGCATCATGGCTCATTGCGAGGTTATTATCATTGTTTGCGTTTTCGTTCAATAAATTCGTTGGATTTTGCATTCAATTGTTTGTTTTCTTTCTTTACTTTATCACCCCTTCAAAAAGCTATGTGTTTCTTACACACCCGTGATACATTGCGAATCACTCGAATCTAGTTAATAACGACTATGCTATTGCTAAATATGACTTGATAATCCGATCTACCAAGCGAAGGCGAAAGTGAGGAAGATTGTGAAGTGCCGGAGAACTTGCGGTTGCTACGAGCAAGAAGCGAGTTATAAAGCCACATGAAGAGCAAGTTGAGGTTGTGAATTTGGAGTCTTGGAAGACAGAAAAGAGGTCAAGATAGGAGCGGTCTTGAGAGCAGTGTTAAAGAAAGGTTGGTTCGGATGCTACGAGACTATATTGAGGTTTTGCTTGGTCATACGAAGACATGCGAGGTTGGACATTGATATTGTGGTACACGATTGCCAACAAAAGAAGGTTTTCTCGGTGAAGCGAGAAGATTCGGCGCGTCACTGAGATGTCGAGAAAATCAAAGCGAAGTTATGAAGCGATTCAACATCGGTTTCTTAGTTACTTCATATCCGAATGGGTTGCGAATGTGGTGCTGTGCCTAAGAAGGATGGCAAAGTGCGAATGTGTGTGGATTACGAGAGATCGAACAAAGCGAGTCAGAAGGCGACTTTCCACTTCCTCATATTGATGTTACGGTTGACAACACCGCTCAGCATAAGGTCTTCTCCTTCATGGATGGTTTCTCCGGTTACAATCAGATCAAAATGGCTCTGAAGACATGGAAAGATTACTTTTGTTACAGTGGGGCACTTTCGTTACAAGGTTATGCCGTTTGGATTGAAGAACAGGCGCCACTTATCGGCGCCATGGTGACATTATTTCATGACATGATTCATCACGAGATAGAGGTCTCGTCGGCGACATGATAGCTCGATCACGGTGAAGAAGAACATCTTGATCATTTGCGAAACTATTTGGAGTTGAAGAAGTGCTGTTGAGACTCAATCCTAACAAGTGCACCTTTGAGTCAAATCGGAAAACTCTTAGGGTTTGTTGTTAGTGGAAAAGGTATTGAAGTTGATCCGCCAAGGTTAAAGCTATTCAAGAGATGCCAGCCCCCGCGAGAAGGAAGTCGAGAGGTTTCTTGGGCGATTGAATTACATTGCAGTTCATTACACATTTAGCGCTACTTGTGAGCCAATCTTCAAGTTACTTAAGAAAGATCAAGTAGTGGAATGGAGCAGCGATTGCCGGTCGCTTTTGACAAAATCAAGGAGTACCTCAGAATCCTCCTATCCACGATGCGCCCGCCGAAGGAAGACCTCTTATCATGTACTTGCGGTGCTAGAGAATTCAATGGGATGTGTGTTGGGGCAACATGGCAGTGCAGTCGAAAAGAGCATGCAATATACTACCTTAGCAAAAAGCTTACCATTGTGAAACAAGATACTCACAGCTCGAGAAAACTTACAACGCTTTGGCTTGGGCTGCTCGCCGATTAAGGCGATATATGTTGACTCACACTACCTTGTTGATTTCTAAGATGGATCCAATAAAATACATATTTGAGAAACCGACTCTCTCGGAAGAATAGCAAGATGGAAAATGATCTTGACCGAATCGACATCCAGTACACTTCTCGAGCGATCAAAGGAAGTGTGGTAGCCGATCATTTGGCTCATCAAGCCGTAGATGACTATCGGTCTATGCGATTCAATTTCGAGATGAAGATGTTTTACTAGTCACGATTGTGAAGAACGGGCCGGACGAAGGACTGAACAAGGATCGATGGACCATGGTCTTTGATGGAGCCTCTAACGCGGCAATGGCATTGGCGCCATCATTCATCCCTACGGCGGACACCGCCTTTCAACGCCAGATTATGTTTGATTGCACGAACAACATGGCGAATATGAGCGTGCATCATGGGTATCAAAGTTGCTATTGACTTAAGAATCAAGTTCTTGCAAGTATATGGAGACTCGGCTTTGGTGATCGGTCGGATTAAGGCGAGTGGGATCTGAAGCATCGAATCTTATTCCTATCGAGCATGTTCGAGTTTGATCCCTACTTGAAGAATTACTTTTGATCACATTCCACGAGAGAATCGGTTAGCGGGCGCATTGGCTACTATGTCGTCTATGTTCAAGGTTAGATGGGACAACGAGGCTCCCGGATCATCATTGAGAATTTGGCGAACCAGCGTATTGTTAAGAGCTTGATCTGAGACGAGAAACCTTGGTACTATGGCGTGAAGAGGTATCTTGAGACTCGGGAATATCCAGAGGGCATCATCAATGATAAAGTTTTGAGAAGGTTTGCATCAAATTCTTCCTCAACGGCATCTTATACAAAGCGCAACCACGACTTGTGCTTACTCCGATGTGTAGATCGAGAAAAGCAATACGTATCATGGAAGAGTTACGAAGGCGCATTTGGTACTCACTCCGGTGGACACACCATGGCTAAGAAGATTTTGAGAGCAGGTTACTATTGGTCCACCATGGAAGGCGATTGTCACCGTTCAGCTCGATCTTGTCACAAGTGCGGTTATGCCGACAAAGTACACTTACCTCCGGTACCTCGAATGTTTTAACTTCTCCTTGGCCTTTTGCAATGTGGGGCATTGACATGATTGGAGAAATCAAGCCCGACTTCAACGGACATCGTTTCATACTTGTGGCAATCGATTACTTTACCAAGCGGGTAGAAGCGACCTCGTTCGCATCTGTTACCAAGAATGTTGTGGCTCGGTTCATCAAGCATAATCTTATCTGTCAGTATGGTACTCCCGAAAGAATTATCACAGATAATGGTTCTAATCTCAACAACAAGATGATCCTTTGAACTCTGCAGTTCAAGATCAAGCATCACAACTCTTCTCCTTATCGGCCTAAGATGAATGGCGCGATGGAAGCCGCCAACAAGAACATTAAGAAGATTATCTGAGAAAATGGCGGTGACTTACAAAGATTGGCATGAGATGTTACCATTTTCTCTTCATGGTTATCGCTTTGACGCGAACGTCCACAGGGGCAACCCCTTCTCTCTTGTGTACGGTATGGAAGCCGTCTTACCCATCGAAGTTCAGATACCCTCAACTAGAGTCCTCCAGGACACAGAGTTAGGCGAAGACGATTGGGTCCAGACTCGCTTTGACCAGATTAATTTGATTGATGAGAAACGACTCGCGTCCATTTGCCATGGACAGATCTACCAGAAGCGAATGATCAGAGCATTTAATAAGAAGGTCAAACACCGAGTCTACCAAGTCGGTGATCTAGTAGTCAGCGCATCATTCTTCCACAAGGTGATCGGGGCAAATGGACTCCCACCTCGAGGGACCGTTTGTAGTCAAGGCAGTATTTTCGGGAGCTATGATACTTAGCACCATGGATGGTGAAGACTTCTCACACACAAAACGCGACATAGTCAAAAATACTACATGAAAGAGACCCGCTAGGTCGGCGAACCTAGGCAAAAATGAGGGCATCTGGCGAACCAAAGGGTTCGGGCAAAGTTAAGGATATATACAAAGATGTACACGGCAAGTCGAAAACACGAAAAGGCGGCTTGGGCAAAAAGGTATCGGTGGTGAAAACGAAAGGCGGTCTAGGAAAAAGTTAGGGATTCAAGCGTACGACTATGTCTCTTCCAGATCACCTACTTCCAGACTACTATCAGCATGCAAGATTCAAATGGCAGAGATCAATTCACTCACTTTCTACTGACAACAAGGAGATGAGATAGTTGAAATATATGAGTACTAGCATAGTTGGAACTTAACGAGATTGTTTCCGCATAGCTTTTTACCTTTCTTGTGTACAAACTACTTGGCCATACGCCACATTTCAAATAAATACAAGTTCTTTCTCTTTACAAATTTTCACTTTTGTGGTTTGCATAAAGTCCAACGTTTGCTTTGAATGATTACACGCATTTGACAATAAAAATCTCTTGGCAAACATACGAAAAGTGAACATACAAAAGTAACTGCTGCAGGCTCCAGGAATTGAGATGACGATGAAGGTCACCAAAAACATTCCCCCGCAGAGCATGATCCCCACAGCGGTGTCACTCACAACAAACCTCCCTCGGTGAGTATCGTTAATCAACGGTGATTCCATTCAACGGCGATATTACATCGGTCTCAAGCGGTAACACTTCATCCCGGTCAAGGTATTTATCCCCGGATATCTCTCGATTCCTTCCCTTTTCCCCGGTAGCGGTATCGGACCGAAACTTGGTCGAGATAGTGCATCGGAGAAACTTCATCTTCATTCCCGGCCGGAGATTACAATGGGTTCTGACTCTTCAACCGGTCTCCGGCAATTATCAAATGCTCTCCGTGAGATCTACACTCGAATCCCGATGGCGCCTCCTAATTTTCCTCGGCGGGATCTACATACAAGATCCCCAGCGGACTCCTCGATTCTCCTCGGCGGGGTCTAGAGATCTTCAACAAGCGCGATTTTGGTTTCTATCACCTCAACCATATCTAGGCCCAAGACTTGGTCGAGATAGTGCATCGGAGGAGTCCATGGATATCTTTCTTCTCCTTCAAGCGGGATTCTCACCTACTCAATCCCAATGAAGAAATCTTCAAGCGAACATCCGCATCTTTTTCAAGATGGATATGTTTTGAAATACCACCATTATCATTCATACATTTCTCATAAAGTCATAATTCATGCATATGTCATTCATATACAACATCATGCATCATACTTTGCATAAAACTAACAAATATTCTATCAAAGTTCTCTTGTTTTTCAAAGCAGTGATCCCGGCGCCAAAGCAGGTCGAGATTAAGCCCAGATCGGCGGAAAACTATCGAAAGACCGCCCTTGGTTGTCCTCCGACGGTGGTCGAGATTAAGCCGAATCGGCGGAAAACTATCGAAAGACCGCCCTTGGTTATCCTCCGATAACGAGCAATGGATCAACACCCGATGCACAGGAAGCTATCCACATTTTGCCAACTACAACCTCCCTCGGAGTAATCGTACGAAGATTTATTACGATTCCCGATTTTCAGCGGCGACTCTGATGCGGCGTCGACTCGGTTGCCTTGGGTGGCATCTTAAGCCCATCTCCGACTATTTGTCAGCGATGCTTCCCTTTGAATCTGCATATATGGTTAAAATCAATGCAAACCAATAACTTCATTCGAAAATGAGCACGAAGTCTAACATCGACTCCTCGGATGGCATCTTAAGCCCATCTCCATGCTCCTTTCACTTCCGAAGCGACTACGAGCCTAGCGTCGGCTCACTCCCCAACATCGATCTTTCGGATGGCATCTTAAGCCCATCCCGTCAATTCTCCTATCGACATTCTCGAGTCTAGCGTCGACTCATCCCCGTAGTATCCGGCTTCTCCAAATGGCATCTATAAGCCCATTCCGCATCATCGACAGCAGTGCAAATTTTCGGTGTACTCGGTGTTCAATCATCTTCTACCTTGGTCACGAAAGGCAGGCGTGTCAATCTAACCTTCGGTATAAGAAGATTGAGCAGGGGCATTTATCATACCCCAAAATTTGCCCTCCATCTTCTCAAGATATTTCATACATCCATACTCGAGGATTCCTCGAGAGTTGATCGACAAACTCTCTCCTAGACAATCAACCCAAACTAGGGTTTGACAATTCTCAGGTCAAGATGGACTTACAACATCTCCAATGGTCTTCATGCCTCCTCATATGCTTCAAAGATTCTCCATGTCAAGTTTCAAGCCTCACAAGTCAAGTTTCCTCGGACAATTGCTCGGATGGTTGAAAATCGGTTGTATGGACAAAAGTCAGCGTGGTCAACATACAGTCAAACTTCATGATTTTTGGTCAACATCCTCATTTTGAAGTTACATTCATCATTTGATCAAGGGTTGATCATGATTCATCAAGAAAACTCAAGATTTGCTCAAAAGTCAAACTTTCTAAATTAGGGTTTCTAGATGAAAAGTCAACTGAACTTTGATTGATCATAACTTCTTCATACTTTCTCAGAAATTTTCCCACCACATTACAGGTCATTTTCAAAGTCAACAAAAAGTCAACTTTTTGTTTTGAAGATATATTGAGCATGGAAACTCCAATTGAGATGAGACCAAAAAGGTTGGTTAGAGGACTCTTAGAGATTTCCAAAAAGTCCAAGAACACTCAAAAATGTGGAAAATTGAGCAAGATACACCATTCACAAGTTGGGCAATTTTGGTCAAAATGCAAAATTTTCCAAATGGGCCTAAAATCTTTTGATCCAAACTTGTTCATGACATGATTTTTGACCCATAAATGCTTGGCCATGGTAATTTTCTATTTTTATGATTTATATTTGAATTTTAAAACATTTAATTCAAAATTAAATCATATAAAATATGAAAATAAATTATTTTTTCAAAAGAGTTGGATTTATATCTTCCTTGAAGTCCAAGAAGGCCCATGATCCTTACCAAATTCGTGATAGCATGCATATGGAAAGGAAAAATCAAATTTTTAAGAAAATTTGATTTGTTTTAAATGGAAAATATTGCACAATCAATGATCAATCTTTTTTGCTTGTTTTTTCTCTCCAAATATGCTCTATAAATACTCAGCAAGATCACAAGCCACAGGGACGAAACCCTAGCCCAAGAAAGAACCCTTATTTTGCCAAAAAATTTCACAAACTTTTGAAATTTGAATTCTAAATTGCAGCCACTCTCAGCCTCTTCCAGCCATCCAAACGTGCTCAGGGGGTAAGTATGAGTAAGAACACACCTTTATCATTGATCAAAGCAAGCCAAATCGTGCCATACACATTCATACATATTTGAATTTTTCTTGAAATTGCATTTTATTATTCTGCGTGTTTTAATCGTTTCTAATGGTTTGAATGTGTTCGTGAGGTTCTACTTGACTAATCTGGGCAATCGTTTGAGATGTTGAACGTCAAAATCGTGCATTGCCATGTTTAGGGTTTCCAAGCTGTGAAGCTTCGAACCGGCCTGTACAGGCCGATTCAGTCAAAACCGATGCCACCAATGGATTCAGAAGGTTCGATTTAGGTGGACAAGGTCTTCCTTTTCTCTTTATTCGCGTTATTTTGCAGGTTTGAACATCGAACTCACCGGAGAAGACGACCGGAGCTAGGGCTCCGGCGTCGTTGACATTGGATTGACCGACGTGTGCATGCGTGGCGCGATCCAGCGTTCTGATTCGTTCGTTTGAATTAACCGGGGTCCACCAGCTGACTGTGTTCTTGACTTCATCAGGCAGTGACGCGTGTGCACTCATGATCCCACATTTTCGTTCCATGACAACAAGTGCAAGCTGGCGTAGTGGTAAAGGCTCTCCCTGTGCAAGGATACTCTCCCATGTCCTGAGTTCGATCCTCACTGGCACCGGTTTTGCATTTCCTTTTTACAAACTTCACTTTTCATATTTTCTAATTCTTCTAATATTTCCATTTAATTTTAATTCTTTTCATAATTTTATTTCATGCATTAAAAAATATCAAAAATTATTTTTCTTTTTATATTGTTTCCAGAAAATACTTATTTAATTTATAAAGTTAAAAAATATTATTTTGCATGCATATTTATTTTTATTCATAATTTAGCATTTAAATCAATTTTAATTAGTTTTAAATTATTAAATTGCATCCAAAAAATCCCAAAAAATTATTTTAGCATATTTATGTTATTTCCAGCATGTCATATTTTTCTCATTCAAAAAACTTGCATTTTACTAACATTTTTCTCCTATTCGATTTCTCTCGTATTTTCCGATTTCTCAATTTCTTGCAGGTTGTCTCGTTTCGGACGATTTTTCTTTTATCGTTTTATTTTTTCCAATAATGTAACTGTATATGGGATGTAATAGTTTAAATTAGGCCTTTATTTTTCCGCATTTTAAATTATGTATACGCTAAAGCCTTGTAATAAGCGTAGGATTTACCTTTCGCATCTTTACATTCCACATTTTAATTTCCGCACCCTATAAAGTAACTAGGCGTGTATGGCAAGATAATAATCAACATAGCTCACTAATTTGCAAGATAAAATATTTGAATCAACACCTCTCTTCACATACCCCTTAGGGTAATTCTCTCTTGTTGCCTTCACAATTCAAAATGGTCATGTCCCTCGAGCGTAGAGGTATTCTAACCGTTGCCTTCAAACAAATCATCATAGTCCCTTCGATACAAAGATCATAGACCCACGATGTAGCCTACGAATACATGATCTTGACCCTCGATTGTTGCCTACGAAAATGATGATAGTCCCTTGAATGTGCTAGGATACTTCCTACAAGTTGCTTTCTATGACCATCCGATGTCCCCGAATGTCCGCTTACATCCAGCGAATGGAGTTACCTACCAACTAATGGTACGACTAAGCGCTATTCTAAAGGCGTAAAACAACATGAAAGCGACCATTACGAGTAGGTAATAAGACTTTTAGTTGCTTGCTCAAAACAAAATACTTTTCACACCACACACTTTTGTCAAAGTTCAAACTCTTTCAAAAGCGAAAGATTTCCGAACACTTTGTATACATTCCTACATGAATCATTACAAAGTCAAAGCGAAATGCCTTTTCAAAACATTTTGTCAAACACAGAAGCACAACTTTAAAGTGATCTAGAGCAACTAAGAGCCGTAGATAACTACGGATGGAAAGGGTGTTAATACCTTCCCTTCCATAACCATTCTCCGTACTCAAAATCTAACGAAGGTCTTTTACGTACTTTTACCTTTCCTTAATTGGATAAAATAAAAGTCGGTGGCGACTCTTGCTATCCGCACATTTGCGATACAAAAACTAAAAAGTCGGTTCGCGTATCACAACTACTTGAGTAAAAGTTCCGGTATGAAACTCGCTACTCCATGCTCGAGAAAACATGTTGCGCTTTGGTGTGGGCTTCAAAGCGTCTCCGCGATACATGATCAATCATACGACTTGGTTAATCTCAAAATGGATCCAATCAATCGTCTTTGAAAAGCACATAGGGAGAATTGCTCGATGGCGGATGCTATTATCTGAATATGACATCGATCACCGTGCTCAAAAGCGGTCAAAGGAAGCATTCGGCGATCACTTGGCTTATCGGCCGCTCAACGAATACCAATCTCTCAAGTTTGACTTCCACAGCGAGGGCGTTATGTACTTAAAGATGAAAGATTGTGATGAACCGCTACGAAGAAGGCCGGATCGAGAATCTAGATGGGGCCTAATCTTTGATGGAGCCGTTAACGTTTATGGCAATGGAATTGGGCGATCATCATCACTCGAAGGTTCTCATATCCGTTTTCCGCGGATTGCTATTTGATTGCACCAACATCGCGAATATGAAGCTTGTATCATGGGTATTGAAGAAGCCATCGACTTGAGGATCAAGATCCTTGACATATATGGAGACTCAGCCCTTGTGATCAATCAAATCAAAGACAAATATGAAACTCATCATCTTGGTCTGATTCCTTACAGGCATTATGCAAGGCGTTTGTTGACTTTCTTCAACAAAGTAGAGCGCATCATATCCTCGAGATCGAATCGAATGGCAGACGCCTTGGCCACTCTATCTTCCATGTTCAAAGTCAACGATTGGAATGATATGCCCAGAATCCGTATCAGACGTCTTGAAAGACCTGCATATTCATTCGCAACTGAAGCAGTCTTCAATGATAAACAGTGGTTTCACGACATCAAACGTTTCCTTCAAACACGAGAGTACCCACTTGAGGCATCGTACAAGGATAAGAAAACTCTAAGGAGGCTTTCAAGAAACTTCTTCCTCAATGAAGATGTGCTATACAAAAGAAACTTCGACATGGTTACCTTTCGGATCGTCGACGGGCAAGCGAACACGATCATCCATGAAGTGCATGAAGGGTCCTTTGGAACCCATTCAAATGGGCATGCAATGTCCAAAAAGATTTTAAGAGCAGGATACTATTGGATAACAATGGAATCTGATTGCTGTAAACACGTCAAGAGATGTCACAAGTGCCAGATCTACGCAGATAAGATCCATGTGCCGCCAACTCTACTCAACGTTCTCTTCTCTCCGTGGCCTTTCTCCATGTGGGGCATTGACATGATCGGGATGATCGAACCAAAAGCGTCCAACGGACATCGCTTCATTTTAGTAGCTATTGATTACTTCACCAAATGGGTCGACGCGTCTTACGCCAGCGTTACAAGACAAGTGGTTGTGAGGTTCATCAAGAACAACCTCATTTGCCGATATGGAGTTCAAGCAAGATCATTACGGACAATGGATCGAACTTGAATAACAAGATGATGAAAGAAGCGTGTGAGGAATTCAAGATCGAGCATCATAACTCATCTCCTTACGGCCAAAGATGAGCGGCGTCGTTGAAGCGCCAACAAGAACATCAAAAGATCGTCGGAAGATGGTCATCACCTACAAAGTGGCACGAAATCGCCATTTGCTGCATGGGTATCGTGCTTGATCGCACTTCAAGAGGGCAACCCCTTTTCTCTAGTATCGGCATGGGCGGTGCTCCTCGTAGAAGTTGAGATTCCGTCAATGAGAGTTCTCATGGAAACTAAGTTATCGAGGCTGAATGGTGTTAAAGCGGATCGACCGGTGAACTTAATTGAAGAAAAGCGCTGCTCTATGTCATGGACAACTATATCAAAGAAGGATGAAGAAGCATTCGACAAAAGGTCGACCTCGTGAATTAGAAGGCGACCTCGTACTTAAAAGATTCTATCTTTTCAACGATTCTAGGGGCAAATGGACTCTAATTACGAAGGCCCATACATCGTCAAAAGAAGCTTTTACGGCGGTGCTATGACCTCACAACCATGGGCGGTGATGAACTCCGCATCCAGTGAATCTTGATGCGGTCAAATACTTTGTCTAAAAAAACAAAACATTTCGGTAAGTCGAAAACCGAAAAAGGCGACAAACAAGAGTGTCTCGGTGGATTGAAAACCTGAAAAGGAGGTCCAGGCAAAAATTAGAGACAATAAACAGAAAATATCCTGATAGATTGAAAACCTGAAAAGGCGATCTAGGCAAAAATAAGGATACAAAGAAAATGACAAAGTAACTGCAATCAGTCTGTACTTCGTCAATCTGAAGAAATTTCCATCAACGGATCTTCAATCAACTCTTTTGAAGCAACAAGCACAGTTTGGAATTCAAAGTTGTTAGGGATAAAAGTGGTTATTGCTTTCAATGTAGCTTTTTCCCAATAAATTATCATTTCCAACTCTTGTAAATAGCTCATGGAATCACGCCTTTGGCTGATTACCATTCTATCAATAAATTTGAGCCTTGTGCCTTTTGTTTGCAATTCTTGCTTTATTACATTTTTGCAAAATAACGCTTTTTATTGTGAAAATCACTTTTTGAAACTAAAAAGGTTTTAAATGAATTTTTACATCAAATTTTTTGAAATAAAAGCAAAAAGAAATTTCTTTGAACTATGAACACAGAAGAAACTTCAGATTTTCTCCATAAGTGTTTCGATCTCGAAAGATAGAACAATTGATGCGAGTCTTCTTTTCCTCGTGAGAGATTATCAAAGGGCGGTATTCTTATCCAAAATAATTTCCAACAAAGTTGCCAATGAAATGCCTTTTCGAGAAAGTTTAAAGCATGCAACTAATGTTCATCAACGATATCGTCTACACCATTCTTGATTTCTTGAGTATTTGTTTGAGCGTGGCGTGGTCCTTTTCCCAAATACCTCTTTATGGTATTGTTAAGTCTCGTCGACATGCATATGACATTCATAACATTCATGACATTCATACATAATAGCATCATTCGTGCATTTTGCATTCCTCAAAATGCTTCATATCAGCTTAAATCACACTTACTTATGTAGAATGCGATTATATCCTCGGTGATTATCCCAAAGCGATACATCTTTTCTCTCTCCTGTACCCCAACTGAGATCATTCCGCATCAGGAGCAAAGTCTTGATTGACCGTTTCTTTCCAGTTTATTCCTGGATGGAACCTCGTCTCTAGCCAACAAAACAATAAGCAATAGCCTCGTCATCAAAGCCGCTTATTTCCTTGTCATAGAACAATTGTTTCTTCTCACAAAAGTCGAATCACATTGTCATGAGAAATTCCCCAGCAGTTGTCTTTTTGTCTAAAGAAAACACGTAATTTTCGATCAAGATGCTGCATCTCCTCGAGAGAGAGAGAGATCCCGTGAGTTATAGCTTTGAAAATAGAAACTCATTTGAGATCATTTTTTCTCAGTACATTATTCACAGGTGAATACTGGTAATATATCTCAAGATTTACCTTGTTATAGTTATCACTTTGCTGATAATTGGTAATATCTTCAAAATTTGTTTGAGATCCTTTTCCATCATTATACATTATTCACAAAGCTGAATACACAACAATTTTCTCAAAAAGATTTACCTTGTTATAGTTATCACTTCATTGATAATTGGTAATATCTTCAGAGCTCGTTACCATAAACTATCACAAGGCTATTAATTGGTAATATCATTTTCACTTACCTTAAACATTGTCACAAGGCTGACAGAAGGTAATCTCTTTATTTCCCAAAGCAAAACAGATGTTCACATGTTTTGTGAATCTCTTTTTCCCCAGCGAGACATATTGCTTGTTTCTCAAACAAACAGGATCCTATTTTCTTAAACAGATCGAGTCATCCTCACAAATTTTTCCCCACCATATCATTTCTTTGATACCATCTGGGCGAAACTTTTTACAATCATTTTACATCACTCGCATCTTTTGGTATCTTAGGTCCAAAATTTGTGTATTCTGATATTTAAGTCTCTTCACACCTATCAAAATGAAGATATTCATCTTCATATCTCAGGTTAAAGAAACTTAAATAGGGGCATCTGCCATACCCCAATTTTTTACCTAATATACCACCTTACATTTGCATCATTGCATCACTAACAGTTCAGAACAGAATTTATCGGGTGTAGCATTCACAGGTCAAAATTAGGGTTTCATCAGATTTTCATCTGATTCAAGAGGAAACCAATTAGGGTTTGAGTTTTACTCACTTCATTTGACCTATCTTGATCAAAACATCAACCTTTGATCTTTAGATATCCAACTTTTCTCATTGATCAATCGAGGATCGACCAATTAGGGTTTTGGTCGAGCATGTGTATTCTCTGATTTTTTGAGCAATGAATGACTTTTTTGGCTAGAGATTGATCATTATATCTTAGATACAACATATTGACCTAATTTCTGGATTCAAAACATCACAAAAGTTCACAGGCTTCATCAGTCAATTCTTGAAACATCTGATGAAATTTCATCTGCACAGAAAAGTCAAACTTTGACTTTTGGTCAATTTTCAAAACAAAACTTTTCCATCATCAAAATACTTCAAATGATCCATCTTGATCATAAAAATCAAAAATTTGGAAAAGTCAACAAAAGTCAAAATTTCCAACACTTAGAAAATTTTCAAGTGTTGAAATTTTGTACTTTTCAAACTTCATGGCATTTTTCACATAGTTCCACTTTGATTTGGAAAAAACTCAAAACATGAAAGTTGTAGCCCTTGAAACAAGCTTTCCAAAATGTCCAAGAACTCTCAAATCCATGGAGTCTAGATACTTTTGAAATTGAAACATAAGGCTCCATAACCATGGTTTCAAGTCAAAACTTCACAATTATAGGTCATTTTGGTTTTCTTCTTCTAGAACACATGCCACCTTGCCAAATTGGGATAGGCTGATAAAAATCAGTGAGAAGTAATTATGACAAGTTTGGATCAAGTTGAATATTTTCACACATGGTTAAAAAAGGAAGTTTCCTTTTCCTTTTGCAAAAGACTTCCTTGCCCTCTAAGGCAAGTTTGAATTACCAATGCCAATTCTTTGTGCCTAACATTTCAGAAATCTTGACCTATAAATAGAGGCATCATTTTCAAATTCAAACACACCAAAGCCATGCAAGTACATGCTTTCACTCTTCATCTTTGAAAATTCAAGAAACTTATGTCAATTTGTGAAAACTTGCAATTTTGAAAACTAATGAAAAACTCTGATCAAATTGGTGTCTAATATGTTTTAATATCCATTTGAAACTTGTTTGAAACTTAAAAACAACATAGGCAAAGCTAAAACTCAGAATTACATGCCATGTTCATAAGCTTGCAAAAGCGCCATAACTTTCGAATTCATGGTTTGGCTTGAACAACTTGAGTTCTAATCATCAAACACCATCCATATGCATCATAGAGATGATCGGATCATAAACAACAATCGTAATACTCTAACCACGATTTCCAGTTTTCATTTGAGCTGTATGCAGGTGGACTTGTTTGGATTGATCTAGGGTGATTCGAAGTGAGCAGACCACTCATACACCTTCTACATAGGCCGTTGGTGCTCAGGCAATCATAAAAACACGACTGGAAACACTCCTCCATCGAATTCGATTCCAGCTTCAACAGGTAAGAGCTCGAACTTCAACTCCATGATTCTTTGATTCATTTGAAAAAAACTCTTGGCCATTTGTTTTCTGCACCACTCACGATCATTAACCCTCGACCAATTGACAAAATTATCCATCATACGATTTCAATTAAGATTTTCGGTTTAGGGTTCTTCATGTTTTCGGGAATTTAATCATGATTAACTGAAAATAAATGAAATTCATGAGCATCATCATGTTCCTTGTTAAAAAACAACCAAGTTTGATGTTTATATCATTCGTTTTCATCAAGAAATAAGAAATCCATGGCTGGATGAAGATTGGGGAAGAAGAAGATGAGTTGCGCGCGTTTTCTAAATTCAAAAATCCGTTTTAAAATATAATTTCATTGTTTAAACACAATACACGGATGTATTGCCCCCGATTTCAGCTCACTCTTAAGTCTTTGTGCCCGTATACGCCTAACAAGTCCGGGTTCAAGCCTCCCATGGACCATGTTTTTTCAAAACTTTTGTTATTTTTTACAAACTTTGACATTTTTTTTAACCAATCAAAACTCCTCATTTTGGTGATTTTTTACACTTGTCAATAAATGTATCTATTTTATGATAGTGCAAAATTTTCAGAAAAACTTTCATCGATTATGTTTTAATTGAGCGAAAAGCGACACTTGAACTTTTCAAAACAACTTTAAAGGTGATTTTTCAAACTTTCGAATTCGATTCTTTTCAAAACTTCTTACAAGTAAACCTCACATTTCAAAACACTTTCAAATAACATTTTCAAAACTTTTCATCAAACTTACATCTTTTACCATGATCGATCCGATTTAAGCGATAAAACCGATTCGTTTTCTCTCGAATTTCTTAATCGATCATGGGCCTCCCTTGGTGTAAGTCCCAAACCAACATTCTTTATGTACATACATATTTTCCTTGTACATATCAAATTCTTTTCATGTACATACAATTTTTATTTGTACATAATCTGGAACAAACTTCTTCGTTTGTTTTCATTTTACTGAATACCATTGGTATTGAAAGAGATTATTCAGGTGGCGCTTTTAAACCAATGGGCCACCCTTATGGTGTAAGTCCCAACCCTCCTATGTACATCCATCCCTCTCTGTACATAAATAGCTCGTTCGTGTACATATTCACTTCCTTGTACACAATTCAAACTTGTAAATAATCAAGTTACGCTCGTTTTAAACGTTCGTTTCACAGACACTTGTTTATATTTCACAAATCATAAACTCTTGTAAATAAACATCATGCATTGTTTATATTTCCTTCATAAACTCCTGTGAATACATATCACACACACACTTGTTTATACAACTGTCTAGTTATAACATAACAACTAGTCAACCCATAGGTTCCCAGAGTTATAGCCTCCTCTTGGGCTTTATACAAGATAACTCTCCCACGAGTTAGCCTCCTCTTGGGCTTTGTACAAGGTAACTCATTTCATCGAGTTCAGCCTCCTCTTAGGCTTCATATAAAACTCATTCATCTGAGTTTAGCCTCCGCTTAGGCTTCATATAAGACAACACTCCTGTTGAGTCACCTCCTCTTGGGCCGTTCAAAGAACTCCTCATTGAGTTTAGCCTTCTCTTGGGCATCATACAATGAAAGAGACCATAAAATCTCTTAACGACCTCCTATTGGGCTTCAATACAAAGAATCACCAGCGTTAGGATAGAACCACGAGTATAATTTCCGGTGAAATTGCTCTTAATTCAAAAGGATGGTTTCCGGTGAAATCCTTTTAAGACAAAGCCAGCCATACCCTATAGCTTCCTCTTGAGCTTCATACAAGGACCCTCGATGACCCTCGATGACCCTCGGAATGCCTCCTCTTGGGCTAACAATACAAGGACCCATGGGCTTCTTAAAGCATCCCTTAATCAATCAATTTCTCCTCGAGATTTAGGCGTTTATCATCTCTATGGAAGAAGTATCTCATCTATCACATCACATACAATTAAACTCTTTTCAAACAAAAACATCTCTTAATTGTAAGTGGTAGCAGCATACACTCAAGCAAAACACCCAATGCTTCAGATTAAAAGATTCAATCATCTTTTCAAAACATCTTTCTTAATTGTAAGTGGTAGCGCTTGTACACTCAAGCAAAACACCTATAACTACGATGAAAGATTTTTATCGAACAAACTTTTCAAAATGTATGTGATGAAATAGATTAGATACATTTTCATTAAGATGACATTTGTCATGTCTCTTACTAACATCCGTTGCTTTCCACTAGCATAAGTGGGAACTACGATTGCTCGACTTTCTCAACATCCTTTTGAGAATCGTGAGCAAGGGTCTCATCCTTGCCGGCAAATTTCTTTCCCTCAAACCAAACAAACCATAGATCCTGTGATCCGAGCTACAAATGCTCTGATTCCCATTAAAGGGATATGTATGCGAAAGATCCACAGATCTTTGCGAGCACAATAATAACAAACACTAGGATCCCATAATCTATCCTTCTTAAAATCCAAAGGAGAAACTTTCCCAATCATAGAAATAGCAATTAAAACACCAAACATATCAAACATATTCATATATAAAGCTATAGATAACTATATATATTTAGGGTGCTCCATCTATTCCCTTATATAACAAACCCCTTACTCGAATCTCCCCGATGCGTTGCGTCTAGTTTGCGCTAGTCGTTCACGCATATCAAAATCAATTGAGGGTATTAACGACTTTCCCCTTTTCATAATCATTAAATCATCTTTTCTTGTGTTGAAAATAATAAAGCTTGATGCTCGCGGCATCTTTATAAACAAATCAAAAGAGTAAATCGTTTTGAGCCAGAGAATCTGAATTCATATTCAAATCCTCTAGCACGTCACTTTTAGCGAGCAGGTAGTTTTGCTTCGACAAAGGTTCGGAAAGAATAATTTCATCAAGCATCATATTTTTCCTTCATCTAGTCTTGTTTGAAGCAAAGAATTGTTGTCTTGGAGGAGGAATTCTTAGTTCTCGATAATGAAAATGATATTAGTTTATGGTTTGACATGTGGTGTGGTGACCCTATATATTATGTTTTAAGTCGTCCTAATGATATTGTGGATCAAAAAGTTAGTGTCACAATTACAAATGGCAGTTGGAATTTTTCCAAATCCATTTGTGTTATTTCTCTTCTTGAGTTCGAGCCCAAAATTTCTAATTATGATTCATACATTCTTTGGCTTTGATTTGCGAGTTAGAACATTCCTTGAATGATGATTTTTTTGCTAAGATTGCTTTTGAGTTCAAGAGGGAAAAGGGTCCCTGTCAGAATTGGTGGCGGTGGATTTGGGTTAAATCTATTCCTCCATCTAAATCATATTTTGTTTGGAAGCTCATTCTTAACAGGATTCTTTCAAACGAACAATGGAAAAGGCGTAACTTCAGTTTCCCCTCTAGGCGTGACTTGTGTTTGGCAGCGGAGAAATTCATTCAACACTTATTCGTTGAGTGTCTTTTTGCCTTTAAAATCTAGTCGTGGTTTGGTAACAGTTTTATGATTTCTTATCTTATTACTGGTTGGTTGGATCTTTGGAGACTTTGTAGCAATTTTGATTTTGGTCAATGTAAAATTATTGCGGTTGCTTCTATTGTTTTTAGCCTCAATGCTATTTGGATGGCCCGTAATAAGGTCTGATTCTAGAATATTAAGGCTAATTCCCTTGATGCCATTTCGTCTATCACTGAGGCCGTTTCTTTAGCTGACAACTCTAGTTTGGTTGGATCTTCTTTGAATATGTAGGAGTTTGTTTTGTTGAAGAGCTTTAAGGTTGTTATTCAACCGCCTAAAGCTCATAATATTATAGAGGTTATTTGGTGTGGCTTGGTAGCGGGTTAAAATTAATTGTGATGGAGCTTTGATTATTGCTTCGGGGTCGTCTGTTTGTGGGGGCATAGTGAGAAATAGTGGTGGCTATTTTTTGGAAGATTTTGTTTCTTTTTTGGGGTTTCCAACTCTCTCATCGCCGAACTTTCCGGTGCAATGCTTCAATTGAATTCGCTCGTGAGAAGAATTTGAACTATATTTAGTTAGAAGCAGGACTCATGGCCTTTGTCAGTGTTCAACTATCCTTTTAAAGTGTCATGATAATTGTTAAGTTAAAGGTTACGCGCCATGAGGATGCGAACGTGAGTTCGGATCTTACGATGCGCAACGATTTAAATCTTTGATTTGTTTATAAAGATGCCGCGAGCATCGAGCTTTATTATTCAACACAAGAAAGATGATTTAATGATTATGAAAAGGAAAATTTGAAATACCCTCAATTGATATTGGTATGCGTGTGACTAAGCGCCAAACTAGGCGTAACATTGGGGAGATCGAGTAAAGGGGATTGGTATATAAAGGAATAGATGGAGCACCCTAAATATATGTAGTTATCTACAGCTTTATATATGAATATGTTTGATATGTTGTGTTTTTTAATTGCTATTTCTATGATTGGGAAAGTTTCTCCTTTGGATTTTAAACGATGGATTATGTGGGATTCTAGGTTTTGTTATTATTGTGCTCGCAAAGATCATGGATCTTACGCATACATATCCCAATGGGAATCGAGCATTTGTAGCTCGGATCTGGGGTTCTATGGTTTGTTTGGTAGGAGGTAGAAATTTGCTCGGCAAGGATGAGACCTTGCCCTCGTATTCTCAAAGGATGTTGAGAAAGTCGGAAAGCGATCGTAGTTCCAACATGCTAGTGGAAAGCAGCGGGATGTTAGTTTAAGAAGAGACGGACAAATGTCGTCTTAATGAAAAAATGTCTAATCTATTTCATCACATACATTTTTGAAAAGTTTGATTGATTAAATCTTTCATCGTAAGTATTAGGTGTTTTGCTGAGTGTACAAGCGTTACCACTTCATGTTTAAGAAAGATGTTTTGAAAAAGATGATTGAATCTTTTAAGCGTAAGTATTGGTGTTTTGTGAGTGTACAAGCGTTACCACTTCTTGTTAAGAGATGTTTTGTTTAACGATTTGAAAAAAGTTTGAAAAGTTTTTGTTGTATGTGATGTAGTAGATGAGATACTTCTTCCATAGAGATATAATGTCTAAATCTCTTAGGAGAAATTGTTGGATTAAAGGGATGCTTTAAAATGGGTCCTTGTATTAGCCCAGAGGAGGCATTCCGGTCATCGAGGGTCCTTGTATGAAGCTCAAGAGGAAGCTATAGGTATGGCTGTCTTTGGCTTGAAAGTTTCAGAAATCATCCTTCTTGAATAAAACAATTTCTGGAAATTTTACTCTATGGGAATGAAAGTGATTTCACGGAAACCATCCTTGGGGTTCTATCTTAAGCGGCAGGTGATTCTTTGTATTGGAAGCCCATAGGAGGCATTAAAGTTTCTGTCTCTTTCATTGTATGATGCGAGAAGGCTAAACTCGATAGGAGTTCTTTTGAGCAAGCCCAGAGGAGGTGACTCAGCAGTGTTGTCTTATCTGACCTAGCGGAGGCTAACTCTGTGGGAGTTTCTTTGTACAAAGCCAGAAGGCTAAACTCTGTTGGAGATAAAAATATCTTTGTATGAAGCCCAAGGCTGACCCATGCTGAGGGATAAGTTATCTTGTATGAAGCCCAAGCGGAGCTAAACTCAGCGGTGATGAGTTGTCTTGTATGGAAATAGCGGGAGCTATAGTGTGGGAACATTGATTAGTCTAATTGTTATGTTATTATTAGGCAGTTTGTATAAACAGATGTGTGTGTGTGATATGTATTCACATGAGTTTATGAAGGAAATATAAACAATGCATGATGTTTATTTACATGATTTATGAAAATAAACAAGTGTACGTGAAGGACGTTTAAAACAGCGTAACTTGATTATTTACAAGTTTGAGCGTGTACAGGAAATGAATATGTACACGAACAAGTTTTTGTATGCAGACAAAGATGGATGTACATAGGAGGTTGGACTTACAAGTAAGAGGCCCGTTGATTTGAAAGCAGTTTCACGAGGAATAATGCTCCTTTCAATACCAATGGTATTGATGTAAAATGTACGGATGAAACAAATGATTGATAAAGTTTATCACGTAAAAAATTTTCAAAAAAGAAAATGTCGTATTATGTCTGAGATAAAAGATTTTTGAAAAAAAAATGTATGTTATGTACAGATAAAAGTTTATTTAAAAATGTGTTGACAAAAGTTTGATATGTACAAAGAAATATTATGTACATAAAAAGAATGTTATGGGACTTACCATGATGGAGGCCCATTGGTTTAAAGAAGTTTACTCGGGAAATTCTTACCTTTACAAACCAATGGATTCGGCGTATAGACAAGCGAATGAAAACAAATGAAAGAAATTTGTTTATGTTTGAATATTGACAAAGATGTTTTGAATATGTACAAATAAAGCTAAGTATGTACATAAGGGTTGGGACTTACACCATAAGGGAGGCCATTGATTTGAAAAGAAGTTTCACAGGGGAATAATGCTCCTTTCAAAATCAATGGTGTTTGGTGTAAAGAACAAACGAGAAGAAAGTTTATACATGTTATTACGAATGAATTGTACATAAAGGAAATGAATATGTAAAAGAAATATATACATAAAAAGAATGTTTGGGACTTACACCGTGAGGAGCCCATGATCGATCGAAAGATCGAGGAAAAGCAATTTAGGTTTATCGTTTAAAGCGGATCAATCATGGTAAAAGATGTAAGTTTGATGAAAAAGTTTTGAAGAATGATTTTGAAAATGTTTTTGAAAATGTTTTTGAAGTGTGAGGTTCACTTATGAGAAGTTTTGAAAAGAATCAAATCGAAAACTTGAAAAATTCACCTTTAAAGGTGTTTTGAAAAGTGTTCGAATTATCGTTTCGACGGATTTTGACATAAAATTTAATTAAATGATGTGAAATAGTCATTCAAAATGAGAAGTTTTTGGTTAAATTGTTGAAGTTTGATAAAAAATATGAAAATATGGAGTTTTGTAAATAGAAAAGGTCTTGGGTTTTGCAAGAAATCAGCACAAAATGAGAAGTTGTTGATTAGTGTTAACATAAGAGGTTATTGAATTTTGA
>CM038795.1:180504642-180582653 GCA_021764765.1 Vicia sativa
AATTATTAATTTTTAATAAATATTTTAATTTATCTTTTTACAAAAATGTTCTTGAACTATAAATAATGATTTAAAAGTTTGTTATGTTCTACAATTGTTATAAAACTTAATCGATCGATTCATTTTCTAATTTCATTCAATAAATTTACATTAATATTTATCTTTTGGTTAAAAAATATATACTATTATTTATTAATAATATTTTTATTTATTATCCGTAATATAAATTTCATTTAATAGAAATTTAATCAATATTAATATTTTTTAAGAATATATATTGTGACTAATCATAAATTTTCAATAATTTATTCATTGTTAAATTTCTTACCATAAGTTTAGATTAATATTAATCTTTCAATTATAAATTTATGTCATTAATTAATAATTATTTGCCCACTTTATGAATATCATTGTTAGGTGGGTAAATATCTATTATTAAGTGGGTAAATATCTATATATCTATTATTAATTGGGTAAATATCGATTATTAAGTGGTTAAATATCCATTATAATGTCATTGTTAAGCGGGTAAATTATCTAATATCAATTACCATAAGTTTTCTATATATCATTCATCGCTTATTCTAAATTGTTAAGATCTTATATTGATTATTGATATGCATAAGTCAAATAATTTTTTTATTAGCAGAATTATTAATTACATTATTATTGTGTCTTTTCTGTTATCTAATGAGTTATCAATTTAATAGTTTTATTTAAAAAAAAAAACTATCATGACTCTATTTATTGTGTCTCTAAATAGTAATTTAACATTTCACAATTATAAAATTTCATTACAGCATTTATTTTCGAATTCCATACAATAATTTACATTAATAATTATCATTTAGTTATAAACATATGTTAGTATTTATTAATAATATTTCCATTTTTTATCTATAAAGTAAATTTTATTTAAATACAATTTAATTTATTAACTAAAACTAAAAGAAGTTTATAATAGATTTTAAACATTTATGTTCAATAAATTCAAAATTTTAAAATAAATTATAAAAATATATATTTTGACTAAAAATATTTATCAAACTAAAATTTACTTTCAATTATAATTTCAATACAGAAAATAAAATAACCTATTTAAGGTATTCTCTCATTCATATATTCTTACTAGTTTCTCACTCATTCAATGACTTAGGAGTTAAAATGTTAATTTTACTTGTTCACTTTTACTCCACCATAGTGAAAGCTCACCCACTACATTAAAACTCTATTTTATTCCATCTCTGCCAGTTTATAGTTCCAATTTTGAAACACATGTGACTTTTTTACTCAAAGATTAGTCTTTACATGTGCATACAAAATATACTCCTTCTATTTTTTTAAAATAAAAATTTAACTTTTTAAATTTATTTTTAAATTTATTAAATAACTAGTGTATTCAATCTATATATAAATTAAATACATTAATTATTCATTAAATTTCAACAACAACAAAAATTTGATTATAATTAAAAAAATTAGAGGGAGTACTCAATTTATCGGTGAATAACGTGTAGTGTTGTAAACAAGATATCTCTTTCAATTCCTTAAATTTTTACACCTAATCTCCTCCACTCTATAAAAGCGAGAATGAAAAGAAGAAGGATGCAAGAAAGAAAATGGTTGTTAGAGAGATGAAGAAAAAATCAGAACTAATCTTCATTCCTGCACCAGGGATTGGACACTTAGCTTCATCACTTCAATTTGCAAAGCTCTTAATCAAAACTAATACCAATCTTTCCATCACAGTCCTATGGATCAACCTCCAAAACACTCCCATTTCAGATTCATACATCAAATCAGTTCTTAACTCACAACCTCAAATCCATCTCATTCATCTCCCTCAAGTTGAATCACCACCAAATGAGCTATTAATATCACCACCATGCTACATCAAAACCCTCATGCACAACCTCACACCTCATGTCAAGTCCACCATTCAAACCATTCTATCATCTCATTCAAACCAAGTTGTTGGTTTAGTCCTAGATATCTTCTGTCTTTCAATGATTGATGTTGGAAATGAATTTGGAATCCCTTCTTATTTGTTCCTAACATCAAACGTTGGTTTTGAGTTCATCCTTTCCTTTCAAAACCGTCGAATCAACGATGTGTTTAATGTTTCCGATGCTGAGTTGTTAATTCCTGGTATAAAAAATCTAGTACCTTCTAGTGTGTTACCTAATTCTGCTTATAGCCAAGGTGGTTATGAGGCCTATTACAATCTTGCAAAGAGATTCAATGACACCAAAGGAATTATTGTTAATACATTTTCAGAATTAGAAAATTATGCTATTGATGCATTATCTAATGAAAAAACTCCTCCTATCTATGCTACTGGTCCTTTGCTTGATCTCAAAGTTCAACCTATCACTAACCTGCTTCAATCTCCACATTATCTTATATTGAGATGGCTAGATAAGCAGCCAGATAAATCTGTTGTTTTTCTATGTTTTGGAAGCATGGGAGTTAGCTTTGGTACATCTCAAATAAGAGAAATAGCATTAGGACTAAAGAATAGTGGAGTTAGGTTCTTGTGGGCTGTAAAGTCTCCACCAGAAGGGTTTTTAGAATGGATGGAATTGGAAGGTAAGGGAATGATATGTGAGTGGGCACCACAAGTTGAGATATTGGCACATAAGGCTATTGGTGGATTTGTTTCACATTGTGGATGGAATTCTTTTTTAGAAAGTTTATGGTTTGGTGTGCCAATATTGACATAGCCTATTTATGCAGAACAGCAGCTTAATGCTTTTAGGATGGTGAAGGAGTGGGGTCTAGCTGTGGAGTTGAGAGTGGATTATAGAAAGGGTAGTAAAGATGTTGTTATGGCTGAAGAGATTGAGAAAGGGTTGAAGAGTTTGATGGATAGAGATAACATTGTGCACAAGAAGGTTCAAGAGATGAAAGAGAAGGCTAGGAATGCTGTTGTTGATGGTGGATCTTCTTTCACTTCTGTTGAAAAGCTTGTTTGTGATATGATAGGAAGGAACTGATAATAAATTACTATTTTGCTTAATATAATAATTATTATATTTCAATGATTTTGTGTGAGAATATTTAATGTAAAATTTTATATTCAATTCTAAAATTTTATAATTATCATTGTTATATGTGTTAAAGTCTCAAACTAAGTGTGTTGTCATGCACAAAGACAACAATTTCATAATAGTTTAGTTTCTTACCATAAAGATACTCATGTGTTTAATAAAGATACTCCCAAATATGCTCTCATAAGCTAATTGATAGTAACCTTTATTCATTTTACGCTATCGTGGACAAGTCAGAAACACATGCACATGTAATTTTCACGATACAACAATATGTACTTTTTGGAATAACAGCAACATTTCTATCCACATATTATTATTTATTTGAATGAAATTTCAAGACCGACATGAAGAACAAAATCACGTGTGTTTACCTTTCTTATGAGACCATAAATGTCTCGAAAAGTGTTGACACCATTAAAATAATTCCTAATATCAAAAAGATTTGATTTGATTTAAGAGTTTGAAAATCATTTGTTACACGTAGATTTGATTTTAGATTTATTTTGATTATAAGATTATATATGTTTTCAGGTCCTCTGAATATGCGATCCTGCAATTTTAGTTCCTCTAATTTTTTTTTGAATGATAGTCATCACAAAATTATTATGCACATAGTTTTAGTCCTTGTTATTAAACCAATGTGTATTTTTGAATGATGATTTTACAGACGTGTGTAGAACATTATAAAAAGTTCATTGAAAAAAAAGAATTCAAAATTTAATTTCTAAATCGAGATTTTTATTGTTTTATCAATATCTTTTAAAATTTAAAAATTTATATTTAATTCATCTTTAATTCTTCTTATTCAAAACTTAAAAATTTTAGGGTAATTAAACCGTTTTAAAATTTTTAGAAAATAACAAGAACTAAAAGCTGAAAAAAAGTTTGCAAGGACCATTATTGAAGGAAAATTTTAGAGGGACCAAAATTGCAAGCATATTTATATGGACTAAAAACATATTTTGGGCTTTTATAATTTAGACATTAGCTAACCTAAATCTATAAATAGTTGGAGTAAGCCTTATTTATTGTAATCAAGTCATTCACGGAATTTTGCGATTTGCAAAGTTAATAATAAAGTTTTCCAGTTTGTAGATAGAAACTACAGAAAATAATTCTTTCTTCTTCTTTTCTTTAATTGTTCATCGTTGTGTGGTGATATCAATCTTGTTCATCAAGATTAATAGAAATTCATCATAGATTTTGTTGGATTTCCAACATCGGTATCAAGAACTTGGTTAATCGATTCAAGGGAAGTAATGACCAAGAAAGATTAAGAGAAGAATTCATGATGCCGGTGAATAATGAGAATGTGAATTATCTAGCTAGTCTACCAATTAAGTAGATAACTATGAGAATTAATGCAAGTAGATGAAGGTTTTATTTCATTGTCAAGGTCTTTGGGATCTTGTAAATGATGGATTAGAAGCGATTGAAGAATACGCTTCAGAAGAAGACAAGAAGAAACATCAAATTAGAAGGCGAGTTATAAAGCACTCTTCATAATTCATCAATATACGAGTCGAGAAAATTTGAGAAAGTATGTGATTCAAAATCGCAAAAGAAGCTTGGGAGATTCTTGCAAAGTCCTTTATGTTGAAAATATGAAAGAGGTGAGGTTACAAACTCACAGAGAACATATGATTACTTGAGATGGAAGATAGTGAAAGCATATTTGATTTCTTCACTAGGGTTACAAAACCAGTTAATCAACTCAAGACATGTGGAGAAGCATTACCAACAAGATTGTTGTTTCAAAGATTTTGAGATCTTTGGCCCCTAAGTTCAACCACGTGGTGGTAGCTATAGAAGAGGAAAGATTTGTCAAAGTTAACAAAGGAAGAACTTGAGGCGCTTGATCTCATGAACAAAGGAAGAGTGAAAGAAATTGTTGCAAATTGAAGAGTGATGTGGCTCTGCACTCAATTAGAAAAGGCAATACAGGAGGTGGTTCAGAGAGAAAGGTGGATCTTGTAACACCCCATCTAAATACCGAATATATTAATTAAATTAATATCTAAATCATCTTTAATCGAGTTTAACACGGTATAATAAGGGATGTCACATTAATAAAAATAACTTCATTCAAGCAGTAGCCATGCTACTGAGGATCATCATCCAACAATTCAATAATTGTAAAACCATGTCTTACGGTGATTACCAAAATCAAAATTTAATAAAACATCATAGTTCTCGAATTCAAATCCAAAACTATTAAACAATAATGATTCTCTTAACTAAGCGTTCCCGATGTTACAATCTAATCGAGCATGACAACACACGGACTAAAGATAAGCTCTAGAGCCGTCCTCAGACTCCTCATTTGCTAATTTAATCGAAATGGTAAAGTAAGGGTGATACTTCTCATAATTAAAGCATATTATAAGTCTTTCAATCAATAATACATCACACATATTATTTCACCCACTTAACATAAATTGATTCACACACAACCATATTCATCTTGCTTAATCATAACAATCAACGAGTAACTGGAAGACATCCTAACATGTTACTACTTCATACAAATATATAATGCGAGACTCAATGCATGCGGTGCCGACTCGTGACCAGTCACCTAACAACGATCCATCATCAATAGGATACGGTACCATCGATTCGTCCATAACCACGGACACGAATCGGCCTAACCACCCATCCTCACTCGGGTATCGGTTATCGGCAATCCAAGCCAAATTCCGCACAATGGAATTACCTTCACCAAAACAATGCATATGCACGCATCAATAGCATGCAACATTAATCGTCTATGTAATACATCAATTCAACATAAGCGAAAACCACCCAACATGATATCTCAACCAATCATGCATACAATCAACATCGGCATAAACATGCAAACCAATCAACATGATATATCAATCCATCATATATCTAACATCGGTGTAAATATGCCGATACATCTATACATTATCGGTACATCCATCAACCGGGATCTCCACTACACACCATTAACTATCGTCGGTCAAAGTCACTTATCTCGAGTTGGCTCATTTTCAAAATAACTTCAAGTTTTGGAAAATATTTTCAGTTCATAAACTAGAGCATTAAATTTAGAAATTAACGTCCAAAGCGGCGCTCAAAAGCGGACTTACGGTTTGAAAGTTATGAATTTTCAAAGTTTGGCATTTTCAAAATTTGAGTTGGAACCGGTTCCTACATATCGAGGAACGGTTCTAAAAAGCTTCAAAACCTCGCTCTTTGGAAAAATGTATAGAACCGGTTCCGACACATACGAGAACGGTTCCCACGTGTATTTTTAGTTCTTTGTAAATTTTCAAAGGACCCGGTTCCTCATATCGAACGGTTCCCGTAAAAATGTAATTTTACGCACTTTTGACACATCCTTCCATTTCAATTAAATCCATTTTACCCATCGAACTCCAACATGGAAACACTAAAATACATCATTTGGCATCATCTATCTCATCAAACAACATATTTCCATCATCTATTTTCATCTCGACACTCTAATCATATTCCATACATATTACGACACATCGGACTCATCGACACCAATGACACTATTAGGTATACTTCCATGGAAACCTAAATTTCCTAAACATCGATTCCTAACATGCCATGGTCTATAATATTAACATCAAAACCTATAATAAGCAATAACCGATCGAAATCACCCACACCTTGTGGGTTCTTGAGATTACGGCGCTTCTAGGTTTTCCTTCTTCTTTCTCCTCTTCTCACTTTTACGTAGTCTTGTTTTCTCAAAATGATTCTATTTTCCTCTTTTCCTTATTTAATTCCTTTTAACCTAAATAAAATAATTATTTATTTCTCATTCTCAATTAATTCCATAATTAATCTCAATAATTCAATATATTAAATAAACTATGCTCTCAATTAATTTAATAATTAAAACCATAATTATTTAATTACGAATTATTTTCGGGTGTCTGACTCCCCAACTTAAAAGTTTTCGTCCTCGAAAACATACCTCGACGAATAGTTCGGGATCGAGTCCTTCATCGACTCTCCGGCTCCCAGTGACATTTCCATCATTAGTCCTCCCAAGCCACTCTTACCAATGCAATCTCTTTGCCCTTAGCTGTTTCAACTTCCGATCCTCGATTCGCGCGGTATGTGCTTCCGGTCAAATTCTCCCGTGCACATGTCATCTACAGAATCTCATGAGACGGATCGCAATGTACTTCCTCGGTTGAGACATGAAAACATCATGCGGGTTACGCAGTGGCGGCGGCAAAGCAATCGATATGCAACCTTCCACTCTCTTGGTAATCGCGAAAAGGACCAATAAATCGTGGAGTCAACTTTCTTGACTTCAAGGCTCGACCAATTCCGGTCATCGGGTAACCGCATAAACACATGCTCTCCTTCACTGAACTCAAGATCTTTCCTCCTCTTATCATGATAACTCTTACGGCGACTAGAAGTCTTCATCTTCTCTGAATCATCTTAATCTTTTCGAAGTTTCTTTGAACAATTTCGGTCCAATCACGGCATTCTCTCGGTTTCATACCAACACAATGGTGTCCGACACCTCCTACTATACAATGCCTCAAGCGGAGCCATACCAATACTCGGTGAAAGCTATTGTTGTAGGTAAACTCAATCAATGGCGGATAGCTATCCCAAGTTCCACCTTCTCTAACACCTGAAGCTCGATAAATCTTCCAGCGGTAGAATCGTTCTTTCCGTCGACCATCCGTCTGCGGATGATAAGCGGAACTCAACGCAACTTGGTACCCAAGCTTCTTGCAATCCTGTCCGAACTTAGATGTAAACCTCGGATCTCGATCCGACACAATGCTAGACGGAATACCATGCAAACTCACCACCTTTGACATCTGACTACGCTAATCTCTCCATCGGATAATCCATTCTTATCGGAATAAAATGAGCGATTTTGTCAACCTATCCACAATCACGGATAGAATCACAATTCTTAGTTGTCCTCGGAAACCGGACACAAAATCCATTGAGATTCCATCCCTTCCATTCGGAACAAACAGCGGTTCCATCAATCACGATGGTTTACGATGCTCTATTTTGACTTGACATATCAAGCGAGGCATACACAAACTCGGCAATTTCCTTCTTCATTCCGGCCACCAAAACAACTTTTTCAAATCATGATACATCTTAGTAGCACCGGGATGAATACTCGACCCGCTTCGATGTCCTTCTTCAAAATGCTCTTCTAATCTCGGCAACATCCGGAACACACGCGATCACCAAATCTCATAACACCATTCTCGTCGATTGGAACTCGCCTCCTTGACCTGGTTGATCAATGTCAACTTACCAACTAAACCAACATCAGATTTTGCCATTTCTAATCTCTTCCGAATACCACTAGTCGGCTTCAACATACCCAATTTCACACTATTCGAGTAGTTTCACAAACCAAACTCGGATCTACGAGCGCTCACCAAATCTAACTCACGGACCATTAACATCGACATATGCAAAGACTTCCTACTCAAAGCATACCACGTTTGCTTTACGGGATGGTAATTCAAACCGAAATCATAATCCTTTAGGAATTCTAACCATCTTCTGCGCCTCATGTTGACTCTTTACGATCAAAAGATACCTCGGACTCTTATGATCCTTTGAACACCTCAAACCGAGAACCATATAAATAATGTCTCCACAACTTCAAAACAAACACCACATTTGCCAGACTCCAAATCATGGGTCGGATAATTCCTTTCATGCACTTTCATGTCATGGCATAAGCCACAACCTTATCTTGCATCACACACCACCTAATCCCATTAATGATGCGTCACAATATACCACAAAGGACTTAGTCGGATCGGAAAAATCAAGATCGAGACACTTGTCAACCTCCTCTTGACTCTTGAAATCCTTTCTCATTCAACATCCCAAACAAATATCGACCCTTCTGGTCAACTTAGTCAATAGTATAATTTGGAAAACCCTCAATAAACTTGATAATAACTGCAGACCGAGAAAACTACGGATCTCGAAGCATTCTTGGCGCTTCCCAGAGACACCGCTTCTACTTTCATAGGATCCACGGCAATTCCATTCTTGGAAATCACATGACCAAGAAAACTCACCTCCTCAACGAAATTCACACTTGGACAACCGCATAAAGTTTCCTTTCCTTGACAATTCAACACAACTCGAGATGCTGCATGCTCCTCGTCACTTTTCGAATAAATCGGAATATCATCAATGAACACCACTACAAACTTGTCAAGATATGGATGAAATATCCATTCATATACTCCATGAAAACACCGGTGCATTAGTAACTCCAAGCGGCATAGAGAATATTCATAATGTCCATACCTCGTTACGAATGCGGTTTTTAAATATCCTCGACTTTACGAATCATGATATCCGATCTCAGATCAATCTTACTAAATACACAAGCTCCCGAGTTGATCCATCAAATCATCAATCCTCGGCAAGGATCTGGATTCTTGATTGTAACTTTGTTCAATTGTCGGTGATCGACACACAACCTCATTGAACCTTCCTTCTTCTTAAACACCGGGCATCCACGGCGACACACTCGGACGAATAAACTTCTTCTCAAGCAATTCTTCTAGCGCTTCTTGATTCGGCTAGTTCGAGATGCCGACATGCGATAGGCGCCATCGACACGGACTAGTTCGAGAATCAAATCTATAGTAAATTCTACCTCTCTCGGGTGGTAATTCACTAACGTCTTCAAAACACCTGCGGAAATTCATTCACCTGGCAATCCATCCTCCTTGCCTTTCCCTCGCTTCATTCGCGGAATACAACATAAACACCACACCACCATCCTTCACGGCTAGGTTCATCCTTAGCTGACATAATCTCATTTCGATCTTAACCTCTTGGGAAAATGACCGTCTTCTCAAAGCAGTTGATATGAACTGGTTGAATTCAACCAGTTCATTCCAAGGATGATATCAAGTTGTTCTAGCGGTAGGCACACTAAATCCATACGAAACCCTATCAAAAATCACAGCGGGACAATTCCTACAAACATCGAGTAGTTACTAAACCGGCGGGAGTATCAATAACCATACTTCCATCCATATTAGAAATTTCCAAATTCAATCTCTTAGCACAATCTAACGAATAAAAGAATCGTGGCTCGGTATCAATAATCGCAATCAAAGGTATGCCATTAATAAAACATGTACCTTTAATCGGTTGATCATCTGGTTTAGTTTCGATCGGACAATGCAAACACTTTACCACCAGCTTGCTCTTTCTTGGGTTTTGTGCGAGGGCAGTATGACCCTCTTCACCACAGTTGTAGCAAGTCACCCCTTTCACTCTGCGGTCATTGGATACATGGCGAACTTTCCACACTTGAAACACTTCTTATCATTGCTCTTCAGGTCCACCATACGATGTCTGTCTCACCACACTTATAGCACCTAGCGGAAGAACTAGAATCTCCTCCACGGACTTCTTCCAACCTCGGATCTCGATTATTCCTATCATAAGGCTTACCACGATCCATCTGTGCTTACCTTTCCTATCAACATACCCTCGAGCATTCGACTTAGTGTTAGCAAGATCCTCCTCAAGAATCCTACTACAATCAACGGATCGAGAAAACCCGGATCGGCGATGCGAATACCACCTTAATCTCGTCACGAAGAACATTCTCAAACTTAATACATTTGGAAAATTCTCCATCTGCATCATTAGGGTAATGAGCATAATACTTTGCTAACTCGAAAACTTTGAAGCATACTCCTTTGTGGTCTTGTTACCTTGCAGAGTTCCAAAACTCAATCTCCTTCTTACCTCTAACATCTTGAAAATACCTCCTCGGAAAAGCTCTCACGAACACGGTGATTCAATGCAACACCATCTTCTTCTAGTTCACTCGGGTGCAACCCACCAATCATCGACTTCCTCGGCCAACATGTGAGTTCCATATCTCACCTTGACCTCTGCTGATCGATCACTCACGAAGATCCTCTCGATCTCCTTCCACTTGAGCACCTTCGGGATCATGCGTGCCTTTGAACAATGGAGGATTATTCCTGCGAAAATTCCCCGATTATGCATCGGCACAATCGCGACTCCTGCGGTTCCTCCGAGCACTCGAGCCAACATTCCCAAAGCCTCGGCAATGGCATCATCATTCCTTCCGTTACCTCTTCCGACCATTGTTACGTAACATAACAAAACAATCTACATCACACACAAGTATCGACAATGTCACTTCACTAGTCGCATACTAAAGGGATAACGACACGAGGACAAGACCGACTATGCTCGATACCACTATTGTAACACCCATCTAAATACCCGAATATATTAATTAAATTAATATCTAAATCATCTTTAATCGAGTTTAACACGGTATAATAAGGGATGTCACAATTAATAACCAAAATAACTTCATTCAAGCGGTAGCCATGCTACCTTTGAGGATCATCATCCAACAATTCAATAATTGTAAAACCATGTCTTACGGTAGATTACCAAAATCAAAATTTAATAAAACATCATAGTTCTCAAGGAATTCAAATCCAAAACTATTAAACAATAATGATTCTCTTAACTAAGCGTTCCCGTGTTACAATCTAATCGAGCATGACACGACACACGGACTAAAGATAAGCTCTAGAGCCGTCCTCACCGACTCCTCATTGCTAATTTAATCGAAATGGTAAAGTAAGGGTGAGACTTCTCATAATTAAAGCATATTATAAGTCTTTCAATCAATAATACATCACAAGCATATTATTTCACCCTTAACATAAATTGATTCACACACACAACCATATTCATCTTGCTTAATCATAACAATCAGCGAAGTAACCTTTGGAAGACATCCTAACATGTTACTACTTCATACAAATATATAATCAGACTCAATGCATGCGGTGCCGACTCGTGACCAAGTCACTAACGATCCATCATCATGGATACGGTACCATCGATTCGTCCATAACCACTCGGACACGAATCGGCTAACCACCATCCTCACTCGGGTATCGGTTATCGGCAATCAAGCCAAATTCCGCACAATGGGAATTAACTTCACCAAAACAATGCATATGCCGCACATCAATAGCATGCAACATTAATCGGTCTATGTAATACATCATTCAACATAAGCGAAACAACCACCCAACATGATATCTCACCAATCATGCATACAATCAACATCAACATAAACATGCAAACCAATAAACATGATATATCAATCCATCATGCATATATCTAACATACGTTAACATGCCGATACATCTATACATTATCGGTACATCCATCAACACGGGATCTCCACTACACACCATTAACTGTCGTCGGTCAAAAGTCACTTATCTCGAAATTGGCTCATTTTCAAAATAACTTCAAGTTTTGGAAAATATTTTCAGTTCATAAACTAGAGCATTAAATTTAGAAAATAACGTCCAAAGCGGCGCTCAAAAGCGGACTTACGGTTTGAAAGTTCACAATTTTCAAAGTTTGGCATTTTCAAAATTTGAGTTGGAACCGGTTCCTACATATCGAGAACGGTTCCTAAAACTTCAAAACCTCATTCTTTGGAAAATGTATGGGAACCGGTTCCGACACATCGAGGAACCGGTTCCCGTGTATTTTCAGTTCTTTGTAAATTTTCAAAGGCAGCCGTTCCTCTATCGGGAACCGGTTCCCACGTATAAAAATGTAATTTTACGCACTTTTGACATCCTTCCATTTTCAATTAAATCCATTTTACCCATACGAACTCCAACATGGAAACACTAAAATACATCATTTGGCATCATCTATCTCATCAAACAACATATTTCCATCATCTATTTTCATCTCGACACTCTAATCATATTCCATACATATTACGACACAATCGGACTCAATCGACACCAAGCGACACTATTAGGTATACTTCCATGGAAACCTAGAATTTCCTAAACATCGATTCCTAACATGCCATGGTCTATAATATTAACATAAAACCTATAATAAGCAATAACGATCGAAATCACCCTTACCTTGTGGGTTCTTGAGATTACGGCCTTCTAGGTTTTCCTTCTTCTCCTCTTCTCACTTTTACGTAGTCTTGTTTTCTCAAAAATGATTCTATTTTCCTCTTTTCCTTATTTAATTCCTTTTAACCTAAATAAAATAATTATTTATTTCTCATTCTCAATTAATTCCATAATTAATCTCAATAATTCAATATATTAAATAAACTATGCTCTCAATTAATTTAATAATTAAAACCATAATTATTTAATTACGAATTATTTTAAAGGTGTCACAACTCTCCCCAACTTAAAGAGTTTTAGTCCTCGAAAACATACCTCGAACGAATAGTTCGGGATCGAGTCCTTCATCGACTCTCCGCTCCCAGTGACATTTCCATCATTGGTCCTCCCCGAGCCACTCTTACCAATGCAATCTCTTTGCCCATATTGTTTCAACTTAGATCCTCAATTCGGCGATCGCTTCCACGATCAAATTCTCCCGTGCACATATGTCATCTACCGAATCTCATGAGACGGATCAGCAATGTACTTCCTCGGTTGAGACACATGAAAAACATCATGCAGGTTATAAGTGACGGAAAAGCAATCGATATGCAACCTTCGACTCTCTTGGTAATCTAAAAGGACCAATAAATCGTGGAGTCAACTTTCTTGACTTCAAGGCTCGACCAATTCCGTCATCGGAGTAACCGCATAAACACATACTCTCCTTCTGAACTCAAGATCTTTCCTCCTCTTATCATGATAACTCTTGGCGACTACGAGAAGTCTTCATCTTCTCTGAATCATCTTAATCTTTTCAGTTTCTTTGAACAATTTCGGTCCAATCACGGCATTCTCTCGGTTTCATACCAACACAATGGTGTCAGCCTCCTACCATACAATGCCTCAAGCGGGCCATACCAATACTCGGTGAAAGCTATTGTTGTAGGTAAACTCAATCAATGGCGGATAGCTATCCCAAGTTCCACCCTTCTCTAACACCTGACTCTCATAAATCTTCCAGCAGTGAATCGTTCTTTCCGTCGACCATCCGTGCTGCGGATGATAAGCGGAACTCGACCGCAACTTGGTACCCAAAGCTTCTTGCAATCCTGTCGAACTTAGATGTAAACCTCGGATCTCGATCCGACACAATGCTAGGCGGAATACCATGCAAACTCACCACCTTTTGACATCTGACTACGCTAATCTCTCCATCGGATAATCCATTCTTATCGGAATAAAATGAGCGATTTTGTCAACCTATCCACAATCACCGAGATAGAATCACAATTCTTAGTTGTCCTCGGCAAACCGGACACAAAATCCATTGAGATTCCATCCCACTTCCATTACGGAACAAACAGCGGTTCCATCAATCGATGGTTTCGATGCTCTATTTTGACTTGACATATCAAGCAGGCATACACAAACTCGGCAATTTCCTTCTTCATTCAGGCCACCAAAACAACTTTTTCAAATCATGATACATCTTAGTAGCACCGGGATGAATACTCGACCCTTACGATGTCCTTCTTCAAAATGCTCTTCTAATCTCGGCAACATCCAAGACACACCCGATCACCAAATCTCATAACACCATTCTCGTCAATTCGGAACTCGCCTCCTTGACCTGGTTGATCAATGTCAACTTACCAACTAAACCAACATCAGTTTTTGCCCATTTCTAATCTCTTCCGAATACCACTAGTCGACTTGACATACCCAATTTCACACTATTCGGAGTAGTTTCACAAACCAAACTCGGATCTACAGGCTGCTCGACCAAATCTAACTCACGGACCATTAACATCGACATATGCAAAGACTTCCTACTCAAAGCATCGCAACCCGTTTGCTTTACGGGATGGTAATTCAAACCGAAATCATAATCCTTTAGGAATTCTAACCATCTTCTGCGCCTCATGTTCGACTCTTTCGATCAAAAGATACCTCGGACTCTTATGATCCTTTGAACACCTCAAACCGAGAACCATATAAATAATGTCTCCACTTCAAAACAAACACCACGGTTTGCCAACTCCAAATCATGAGTCGGATAATTCCTTTCATGCACTTTCAAGCTGTCATGAAGCATAAGCCACAACACCTTATCTTGCATCAACACACCTAATCCCATTAATGATGCGTCACAATATACCACAAAGGACTTAGTCGGATGGAAAAATCAAGATCGGGCACTTGTCAACCTCCTCTTGACTCTTGAAATCCTTTCTCACATTCAACATCCCAAACAAATATCGACCCTTCTGGTCAACTTAGTCAATGGTAGCCAATTTGGAAAACCCTCAATAAACTTCCGATAATAACACTGCAAGACCCGAAAACTACGGATCTCGAAGCATTCTTGGCGCTTCCACTGAGACACGCTTCTACTTTCATAGGATCCACACAATTCCATTCTTGGAAATCACATGACCAAGAACTCACCTCCTCTAACGAATTCACACTTGGACAACTTCGCATAAAGTTTCCTTTCCTTCACAATTCAACCTGACTCACGAGATGCTGCATGCTCCTCATCACTTTCGAATAAATCGAATATCATCAATGAACACCACTACAAACTTGTCAAGATATGGATGAAATATCCTGTTCATATACTCCATGAAAACACCGGTGCATTAGTAACTCCAAGCGGCATAACGGAATATTCATAATGTCCATACCTCGTTACGAATGCGGTTTTTAAATATCCTCGACTTTACGAATCGATGATATCCGGATCTCGGATCAATCTTACTAAATACACAGCTCCCGAGTTGATCCATCAAATCATCAATCCTCGGCAAGGATACCGATTCTTGATTGTAACTTTGTTCAATTGTCGGTAGTCAACACAACCTCATTGAACCTTCCTTCTTCTTAACGGTAACAGGAGCATCCCGGCGACACACTCGGACGAATAAACTTCTTCTCAAGCAATTCTTCTAGCTTCTTCTTGATTCGACTAGTTCGGATGCCGACATGCGATAGGCGCCATCGACAGGACTAGTTCGGGAATCAAATCTATAGTAAATTCTACCTCTCTCTCGGTGGTAATTCACTAACGTCTTCGAAAACACCTCAAATTCATTCACCTGGCAATCCATCACTCCTTGCCTTTCCCTCGCTTCATTCGCGGAATACAACATAAACACCACACCATCCTTCACATTAGGTTCATACATGGCGACATAATCTCATTTCGATCTTAACCTCTTGGGAAAATGACCGTCTTCTCAAAGCAGTTGATATGAACTGGTTGAATTCAACCGATTCATTCCAAGGATGATATCAAGTTGTTCTAGCGGTAGGCACACTAAATCCATACCGAAACCCTATCAAAAATCACAGCGGACAATTCCTACAAACATGAAGTAGTTACTAAACCCGCGGGGTATCAATAACCATACTTCCATCCATATTAGAAATTTCCAAATTCAATCTCTTAGCACAATCTAACGCAATAAAAGAATCGTGGCTCCGGTATCAATAATCGCAATCAAGGTATGCCATTAATAAAACATGTACCTTTAATCGATCGATCATCTGGTTTAGTTTCGATCCGAACAATGCAAACACTTTACCACCACTTGCTCTTTCTTGGGTTTTGTGCGAGGCAGTATGACCCTCTTCACCACAGTTGTAGCAAGTCACCCCTTTCACTCTGCAGTCATTGGATACATGGCCGAACTTTCCACACTTGAAACACTTCTTATCATTGCTCTTACAGTCCACCATACGATGTCCTGTCTCACCACACTTATAGCACCTAGCGGAAGAACTAGAATCTCCTCCACGGACTTCTTCCAACCTCGGATCTCGATTATTCCTATCATAAGGCTTACCACGATCCATCATTGCTTACCTTTCCTATCAACATACCCTCGAGCATTCGACTTAGTGTTAGCAAGATCCTCCTCGAATCCTACTACAATCAACGGATCGAGAAAACCTTGGATCTGCGATACGAATACCTGCTTAATCTCGTCACGAAGACCATTCTCAAACTTAATACATTTGGAAAATTCTCCATCTGCATCATTAGGTTAATGAGCATAATACTTTGCTAACGAGAAAACTTTGAAGCATACTCACGGTCTTGTTACCTTGAGTTCCAAAACTCAATCTCCTTCTTACCTCTAACATCTTGAAAATACCTCCTCGGAAAAGCTCTCTGAACACGGCCCAATTCAATGCAACACCATCTTCTTCTAGTTCAGCTCGGGTAGCAACCCACCAATCATCAGCTTCCTCAGCCAACATGTGAGTTCCATATCTCACCTTCAGCCCCTCTGCACAGTCAATCACTCTGAAGATCCCCTCGATCTCCTTCAACCACTTCTGAGCACCTTCGGGATCATGCGTGCCTTTGAACAATGGAGGATTATTCCTCGAAAATTCCCCAATTGCATCGGCTGTCCGACTCCTCTTTGGTTCCCTCCGAGCACTCCAGCCAACATTCCCAAAGCCTCAGCAATGGCATCATCATTCATTCCGTTACCTCTTCCAGCCATTGTTCTGAAACATAACAAAACAATCTACATCAGCACACAAGTATCGGCGGTGTCACCACACTAGTCGCATACTAAAGGGATAACGACACGGACAAGACCGACTATGCTCTGATACCACTATTGTAACACCCCATCTAAATACCCCGAATATATTAATTAAATTAATATCTAAATCATCTTTAATCAGAGTTTAACACGGTATAATAAGGGATGTCATAATTAATAACCAAAATAACTTCATTCAAGCGTAGCCATGCTACGAGGATCATCATCCAACAATTCAATAATTGTAAAACCATGTCTTACAGTAGGAATTACCAAAATCAAAATTTAATAAAACATCATAGTTCTCAAGGAATTCAAATCCAAAACTATTAAACAATAATGATTCTCTTAACTAAGCGTTCCCCGTGTTACAATCTAATCGAGCATGACAACACACGGACTAAAGATAAGCTCTAGAGCCGTCCTCACCGACTCCTCATTGCTAATTTAATCGAAATGGTAAAGTAAGGGTGAGACTTCTCATAATTAAAGCATATTATAAGTCTTTCAATCAATAATACATCACAAGCATATTATTTCACCCACTTAACATAAATTGATTCACACACAACCATATTCATCTTGCTTAATCATAACAATCAACGAAGAGTAACCTTGGAAGACATCCTAACATGTTACTACTTCATACAAATATATAATGAGACTCAATGCATGCGGTACCGACTCGTGACCAAGTCACCTAACACTGATCCATCATCAACGGGATACGGTACCATCGATTCGTCCATAACCACTCGGACACGAATCCGGCTAACCACCCATCCTCACTCGGGTATCGGTTATCGGCAATCAAGCCAAATTCCGCACAATGGGAATTAACTTCACCAAAACAATGCATATGCGCACATCAATAGCATGCAACATTAATCAGTCTATGTAATACATCAATTCAACATAACTGAAACAACCACCCAACATGATATCTCAACCAATCATGCATACAATCAACATCAACATAAACATGCAAACCAATAAACATGATATATCAATCCATCATGCATATATCTAACATCTGTGTTAACATGCCGATACATCTATACATTATCAGTACATCCATCAACACAGGATCTCCACTACACACCATTAACTATGCGTCAGTCAAAAGTCACTTATCTCAGAAATTGGCTCATTTTCAAAATAACTTCAAGTTTTGGAAAATATTTTCAGTTCATAAACTAGAGCATTAAATTTAGAAAATAACGTCCAAAGCGAGCTCAAAGCGGACTTACGGTTTGAAAGTTACGAATTTTCAAAGTTTGGCATTTTCAAAATTTGAGTTGGAACCGGTTCCTACATATCGAGAACGGTTCCTAAAAGCTTCAAAACCTCGCTCTGGAAAATGTATGGAACCGGTTCCGACACATACGGGAACCGGTTCCCGTGTATTTTCAGTTCTTTGTAAATTTTCAAAGGCAACCGGTTCCTCTATCTGAGGAACGGTTCCCACGTAAAAATGTAATTTTACGCACTTTTGACACATCCTTCCATTTTCAATTAAATCCATTTTACCCATACGAACTCCAACATGGAAACACTAAAATACATCATTTGGCATCATCTATCTCATCAAACAACATATTTCCATCATCTATTTTCATCTCGACACTCTAATCATATTCCATACATATTCGACACAATCGGACTCAATCGACACCATGACACTAGGTATACTTCCATGGAAACCTAGAATTTCCTAAACATCGATTCCTAACATGCCATGGTCTATAATATTAACATAAAACCTATAATAAGCAATAACCGTTAAATCACCCACACCTTGTGGGTTCTTGAGATTACGGCTTCTAGGTTTTCCTTCTTCTCTCCTCTTCTCACTTTTACGTAGTCTTGTTTTCTCAAAATGATTCTATTTTCCTCTTTTCCTTATTTAATTCCTTTTAACCTAAATAAAATAATTATTTATTTCTCATTCTCCAATTAATTCCATAATTAATCTCAATAATTCAATATATTAAATAAACTATGCTCTCAATTAATTTAATAATTAAAACCATAATTATTTAATTACGAATTATTTTAAAGTGTCCTGAGATACAACAATTTGATTGGTAGAAGAAACCGAGCAGAGGAAACATGTCGAATTAGAAGACCATACCAGGTGTGTGGTGAAGCTGACTTTGTAGGATTTTGTATCCAAATGTGCGGATAGCAAGAGTCGCCACCGACTTTTATTTTTATCCAATTAAGGGAAGGTAAAAGTAAGAAAAAGACCTTCGTTAGATTACGAGTTCGGGAGAATGGTTATGAAAAGGGAAGGTGTTAGCACCTTTCCATCTGTAGTTATCTCGGGCTCTTAGTTGCTCTAGATCACTTTTAAAATTGCTTTACGTGTGTTTGACAAAGATGTTTTGAAAAAGGCATTTCGCTTTGACTTTGTAATGACTCATGTAGGAGTGTATACAAAGTGTTCGGAAATGTTTTTGTTTTGAAAAGAATTTGAACTTGAAAAAGTGTGTGGTGTGAAAAGCATTTGGTTTAGAGCAAGCAACTAAAGACTTATTTACCCACTCGAATTGGTCATTTGTTGTACTTCTCGTTCCTTTAGAATAGCGCTAGCCATACCATTAGTTAGTAGGTAGCTCCATTCGTTGGATGTAAGCGGGACATTCGAAGGGACGTCGGATGGTCATAGAAGGCAACTTGTAGGAAGTATCCTAGCACATTCGAAGGGACTATCATCATTTTCGTAGGCGACAATCGAGGTCAAGATCATGTATTCGGGCGACATCGTGGGTCTTATGATCTTTGTATCAAAGGGACTATGATGATTTGTTTGGAAACAGCGGTGCTAGAATACCTCTACGTTCGAGGACATGACCATTTTGAATTCGCAAAGGCAACGAGAGAAATTACCTAAAGGTGCGTGGGTGAAAGAAGTGTGTTGATTTGAATATGTTATCTTGAAAATTAGTGGGCTATGTTCAATTTTAGTCTTGCCATACACGCCTAATTACTAGCAATTTATAGGGTGCGGAAAGTAAAATGCGGAATGTAAAGTGCGGAAGGTAAATGTCTACGCTATTACAAGGCTTTGGGGCGGATACATAATTTAAAATCGGAAAATAAAAACCTAATTTAAACTATTACATCCCATGAGCAGTTACATTATTGAAAAACAAAATGAAAATAGTAAAGCGTCCGAATTGGAAGAACACAGTAAAGCGAGCGAGAAATCGGAAAATATGATGAAATCGAAATAAGAAAATGTTAGGAAAAATGCAAATTTTAAATTGGAAAAAATATGACATGCTGGAAATAATGTAAACATGCTAAAATAATTTTTTGGGATTTTTTAGATGCAATTTAATAATTAAAAACTAATTAACAATGATTTAAATGCAAAATTATAAATAAAAATAAATATGCATGCAAAAATATGTTTTTTAATTTATTAAATTAAATAAAGATTTTTAGAAAATAAATGCAAAAAGAAAATTAATTTTTGATAATTTTTAATGCATAAAATAAAAATATGAAAAGAAATTAAAATAATGCAAAATATTAAAAGAATTAGAAAATATGAAAATAGTTAGAAAATATAAGTTTGTGAAAAAAGAAAGCAAATCTGGTGCCATTGAGGATCGAACTCAGGACATGGGAGAGTATCCAGGAACAGGAGGCGCCTTTACCACTGAGACAAGTGGCTTTTGTGTTGTTGAAACCAATTGAATTTGAGCGTCAACCGTCACAGGAGTGTTTGGCGAGTCGTGAAGTGGACCCAGGTGGAACGAAAGAGCGAATCGGGAAGCTGGATTATGCCACGCGTGCCTCGCCGGTTCAACATCGGTCAACGACGCCGGAGCCCTAGCTCCGGTCGTCTTCTCCGGCAACCAAAAATTCCAAACCTGCAAAACACGAGAAATAAATGGACAAAGAGTACCCTACCCCCCTAAATCGAGGGCTGCGAGTTCAATGGTGATGTTAGTTTCGATTGAAAACGCCTCTAGCTACCAGTTCGATGAAGACAGCTCGAAAAACCCTAAACATGGCAAACCATGATTCTCACGTTCAACCTCTCAAACGATTGCCCAGATCAGTCAAGCATAACCTCATGAACACATTCAAACCATTAGAAACGATTAAAGCACGCAGAATAATAAAATGCAATTTCAAGAAAAATTCAACTATGTATGAATGTATATGGCACGATTTGGCTTGCTTTGATCAGTGATAAAGGTGTATTCTTACTCATACCTACCTCTTGAGCACGTTTGGATGGCTGGAAGAGGCTGAGAAAGGCTGGAAAATAAAATTCGAATTTTCAAGTTTCTTGGAAAATTTTGGCAAAATAAGGGTTAGTGCAAGGGCTAGGGTTTCGTCCTCTGTGCTGGCTGCATTGCTTGGTATTTATAGAAGAGATTTGGATGGCAAAAGCAAGCAAAAAAGATTGGACATTGATTGTGCAAATATTTTCCAATAAAAACAAATCAAATTTTCTTAAAAACTTGATTTTTCCTTTCCATATGCATGAGTCACGAATTTGGCAATTGTTGTGGGCTTTCTTGGACATTAAGGAAGATATAAAATCAGCCCTTTTGAAAAAATAATTAATTCTCATATTTTATATAATTTATTTTTGAATTGAATGTTATAAAATTCAAATATAAATCATAAAAATAGAAAATTACCAATGCCAAACTTTTATGGGTCAAAAATCATGTCATGAACAAGTTTGGAGCAAAAGATTATAGGCCCATTTGGAAAATTTTGCATTTTGACCAAAATGTCCTTTTGTGCAATTGTCCAAAATTGCCCAACTTCTGAAGAGTGTATCTTGCTCAATTTTCCACATCTTTGAGTGTTCTTGGACTTTTTGGAAAGCTCTAAGAGTCCTCTAACCAACCCTTTTGGTCTCATCTCAATTGGAGTTACCATGCTCAATATATCTTCAAAGCAAAAAGTTGACTTTTTGTTGACTTTGAAAATGACTGTAATGTTTTGAGCTATACCTCTCAAATGAAGCATTTTTGGACATTCTTGTGAGACATGAAGTTGTAGAGAATTGAATTTCCTTCAAAACAAGAGGTGGTGGAAAATTTCTAAGAAAGTATGAGAAAGTTATGATCGTCAAAGTTACATTGACTTTTCACCTAGAAACCCTAATTTAGAAAGTTTGACTTTTGAGCAAATCTTGAGTTTTCTTGATGAATCATGATCAACCCTTGATCAAATGATGAATGTAACTTCAAAATGAGGATGTTGACAAAAATTATGAAGTTTGTGTATGTTGACCACAGTTGACTTTTGTCAATATTAATTTTCAACCATCGAGCAATTATGCGAGGAAACTTGACTTGTGAAGCTTGAAACTTGACATGGAGAATCTTTGAAGCATATGAGGAGGCATGAAGGCCATTGGAGATGTTGGAAGTTCATCTTGACTTGAGAGATACCAAACCCTAGTTTGGGTTGATTGTCTAGGAGAGAGTTTGTCTGATCAACTCTTGAGGAATCCTTGAGCATAGATGTATGAAATCTCTTGAGTAGATGGAGGGAATATTTTGGGGTATGACACAAGGTAACCAAAGAGGTGGTGTTGCAAATAGAGGAAGAGGTGGTGGTCAGAAGCCTGACAAGAGTCACATTCAATGTTACAATTGTTATAAGTATGGTCATTACTCGAATGATTGTCGGAGGCGAAAGAATCAAGAAAGTGATGCAATTTTCGCTAAGTATGAAGAAGAAGTGATGTTTCGATGGTCACAACAAGATATGAAGAAAATTCAAGGATCAATGGTACTTGGATTCATGATGTTCATCACACATATGGAAGGAAAGATTGATTTGTTAATCTAAATCCTAAATGAAGAACATGGTAAAATTTGCAAATGACAATACTTTAACAGTGAAGGTATTGGAGATGTTATGGTCATGAGGAAAGATGGAAAAAGGTCAGTAATTTTGAATGTGTTATACCTGCCGGGCATGAAGAGAAACTTGCTTAGCATGGTGATCGGTAAATTCCGTAAGTGCATGGAAATATAGAAGTATTATAAAAGATTGTCGAACCACAAAGACCAATGTCAACCTACCGTAATCTATCATTACTTTGTAAAGCTAAGGCTAATGAATAATGGGATTTTGGGGGAAACTAAGAACTAAAACTAAAAATGACTTTGAAAATATAATAATAAAGAGGCCGGAATATGGTTTCGCATTCTGAAGGAGTTATAGAGCAGTACTAATTACGACTATAACTTAGTTCAGTAGAATATAATGACTTAAAGATTCTGCCTCACGCTCTCACAGTATTAACTAAAGCCATACTTCCTAATCCCAAGAGTTTGCTCTCGCTCGCTCGATAACTAAGAAATATATTTTGAAAGTCAATAACATCCTAAACACATCTAAAGCGCTATCGCTGTATTTAGATTTGTTGCCTAATTTCCACTATCCGGTTTAATCCCCACGCTCTCACAGTGTCGGCTCTCACCTTAATTGATTTCTCACTCTCGTGATAAAATCGTGTTAAATAACCTCTCACTCTCGTGACAAGGATATTTAAATTAGAATTGGAAACTAAAACCAAAACAGAATACTAATCATAAATTCGCACCTATTATTATCTATCGAGTCTGTCGGTAACAACAGTCCTTATACATCAGACTCAAGACTATTTAGCCAGACATGTTACTAATTTAAAACACATGAATAATTATAGTTACGATAAAAAATGACATAACAATTAAATTTGACAACAAAATAATAATAATAATAATAAATAATACGATAAAAGGAATAACAATGATAGTAATAATAAAGCGGTAAATGAAGAACCTGTAAATGAGGAAAATGACAACAAAGAGAACTTCAACTGAAATACGCCGACCAATTTGAATCTAATACATAAATTTAACAATAGAAATAAATCCTAAAACTAACTTGGTAATAGCCCCCTGATGTGGAGAACTATTACTTTTACATTCTAAGAAAAAGCTCTGAACTAAAAATGGTGGAAATGGATGAGAGAAGAGAGAGATATGCAAGTGTTAACTGCCTTCTATTTATAACCCTCTAATAACTTGTTTCAGTGAGATAAAATAGGATCGGTGAGAGAAAATAGGAAGGCAGTGTGGTTACTTGTTGAGAGAAAATAGGAAGAAGTGGTTGGAATTAGCTGTTGAGAAAATGTTGGAAACAAATTGTGCCGTTCGCAACAAGTAAGGAGAAAAAGTCTCCTCCAAAAGCATGATGTTCGTCACAAGTAAGGAAGAGGCATGGTGGCCCATGGTGAAGGGCGTGTCGATCGGCATGGTTGCTATGAGCGGGTGTGAAGGTCGTTACGGCTTGGCTTGTGAAAGACGCCTTGTAACTCGTGGCGACCGTTAGGGCTTGCGTGAGAGGTGTGGGTCCCCACCTTGTTGGTCTTATGAGAAGTGCATCTTCATGGGTTGGGCCCGTGTACTTGTTCCAATTATTTTCTTTAATGTTTCACCTCTCATGTTTCTATCACACCACATCCTATTCATTTTACTCTTTTTGTGGTTTTTAAGCTCGATTCTTCTCCATTTCTGCGACTTTCTTCATACATGCCTTGTAAATAGTAAATACTTGAAAACATAAAAAATACCGGCATAATACGAATATAAAGCAACATAATTAAGATAAAATAAAGACATAATCTATGTAAATCAAGCCAAATATGTGATACATTTTCGTGCTATCAAATACCCCCACACTTAAACCATTTCTTGTCCTCAAGCAATCAACCAACGCGGTAAAAGAAAATGACCAAGCATGGTTTTTGAAATAAAGGCACGACCGACTCCTAGTCATACGTGGCTGCTAGGCTAATGTTAGATCGAAGGGTACTAGCGTCAACACCAAGGATACTGCAATGACACGAAATCATGATACACATCAAAACTCCCACTATGTAAGCGGATCTGAATCATTCTATTATAACTCAACCTATTTCTTTTGCTTTATTTCACCCACTTTCATTCAAGCGCAATCAAATTAAGCCATTTGTCCTTACACACATAGTGTTGGGATCTAAGAGGGTTTTCAAAAATTTATCCTCTTAACGGAACAATCCCGATGAGCGGATCTTGATTAAATCATTAATCACAAATCAAAACTCACGAAATAAGGATTCAGAGTTATCTCTTGAGCGTGCTTTCTCTACGATCACGAATGGCGGAAGAAACCGGCGTCTCGTAGTCCACGAGTGCAAAGTGGAAGGCGGTGCTAGCCATTTCTTGTTCTCTTGAAATTGACAATTCACTATCAACATTGCAAAGGAAAGAACTTCTCTATTTATAGAGCTACTAAAACCCTAATGTCTTGTTTTGAGCTTTTCCACAATAAGCCCAAACTTATTTAATTAAACAATTTTAATTAAATACATATTATTTATAATTAACTAAACTCTTTTAATTAAATAAAATAAATATTAATTAAATTAAATCATATTTAATTTAATTAACTGTCAATTCTCATTTATTTAATTAAATCATATTTAATCAAATAAATTATGTGTGTTAATATATTAAACAATTTAAATAATATTAACACATAATTAAATTAAATTATATTTAATTTAATCATTTATTCCACTATAAGTACTCTATGCGTGTGACCTTGTAGGTTCTCGTAACATTGGCAATAATATTAAATCACCTATTTAATATTATAAACAACGAGCGGTATCTAGCAACAAATCATTGCTACCCAAGTAAGGAGAATGTCATGTGATCTGACATAACCTTTCTGTGATAATGATTATGTGTATAATTTCCCTTTTTCCCTTATATCTATATTGAACACAAGGCATAGAATGTGTCACCCTCGTATAGTTCAATATTTTATTCCTTGATCCCCTAGTATTCCTGAAAACAACAATCAAGCTCAATATCACATATTGACTTATTTGAGCATGACCATGTATTTTACAATCATACTCTATCAAGGGGCCCACAAATATTACTCCCGTATATGTAGGAGGGGCAAATTCTATCTAGGTCACTCACGTCCCTTAGTATGATTTATAAAATACCCATCAACCATCTTTATGGTCATCTTGTTATAGACAACGTTTGAATGGTAATAAAGTACTCGACTCCACATCTAGGATCCATAGTGGTTTCAGGTCGAAGGGTGGTATACACCACCACTATTACTATGAAAATAACTTATGACACTTACATAACAAACTATGTAGTATTCTCATGGTGGGTCAATCTAGTATAAATATTACTCATAATATTTATACCTACGTGAAGACTTGATATCTCATATCCATGACTTGTGAGATACAGTCATCAGTCTACTCATCTAATAGTCTCTATGCATTACTGTTGTCCTATTTAACGATAAAACTTGACTCTGGATACTTTAAGAATAATGTCCTTATGTTTAATGAGTTCTCACGATTAAGTCACATAATAGATCATTAATAGACTAATTATTCTAAGGACTTTATTATGTCATTCACAAATAACATAATAAATCTGAAGCTGATAAGTATGCATATATTGACAAATAACAAAGTACATATCAAGGTAGTGATACAAAAGCATATTAAGCCAATATTGATTGGCTATTAGGGCTTCTCAACAATCTCCCAATAGCACTAGAGCCAATCGGATATTAATTTAATATCTAGTTGCTCATTTGTGCATCAATCATCATCTAAGCATGATACTTTATCGAGTATAAGGAACTCTTTCCTCTGTTGGTAATATACACCTCTTCCAATTTCAACTTTCGATCTTATCGAAATAAATTGAAGTGTCAAAATATATATTAATGTATTGCTAGTGAGATCTAGTATTCTAAATTTGCAAGATTAACCTATTATCACCGTGAATGAGATCGATAGGATCTGCAATACAAAAATACAATTTTCTTCCCAAGAATTATCAAAGCGATCCAAATCATATATTTGTCCTATTACGTGTTATAAAATATGTTTCCCTTATTTCCATTAGGATACATACATAAATACATCTTCATCTAGATTGTTATAAAGTTAACTTAATAAACCTTAAAACCTAGATGATCATAAATACAAACTAGGTAGTCTTACCTGCATATCGAATATGGTGTCTCTACGACTACTTTAAATGGAATTGGTTATGGATGGGTAATTGTATTTAAACAATTTATAAAAGAGCCACAAATATATAATTGAACATCTTAAATCGATCAATGTCAAACATGATACAATTTAAATGGTTATTATACTCTTTACATAGGTATTTACCATTGCAAACAATTCGTATGGTCTTAATACCTTTTTCGAGTTGTTTCCTTCTACTTCACTCTTGAACTCTTCTAAAAATAATTCTAACTCGTGTCAGATATATAAGATTCAAATTTCATTTGATCCACCCCACATTTATTATACATGAGCTTATCAAGATTGTAGAACTTAAATCTACTACTTGATTTAGTATTAAACATTGTTTGAATAATCATAACAACACTTGTCCATTATCATAACATGCACTCCTCATCTTGTCCATAAAAGACTTAGAATTAATTTTTATTTTACTAAATGAAACTTAATAACAATTATTTGGTTTCATTCCAAGCTCTAATTTAAGTATAATCATAAGCTCTTATAGTCAATGAAATACATTGTTCCATTCTAGACATAAGGGGACTCAAATTATAATCAATGTCCTACTTCTTAAAAGACTCTTAACATTCGTATAAATGTGATATCAACATCTAGTATCACATACCCAAGATGTAGAAGTAGACAAATTTATTTTTCTATAATAAATCGTATGAAGAACAATTCTTACTTCCTTTTTCTACTTTGACTCTTTTGATAACCATCAGCAGTTTTGTTCTTTCAACACATGAAAGCACTGCATTCCTTCTTGAACCGTGTTTGTATGCTCAAATTCTAAGGAATATAAAATGAATCTCATTCCTTTTATAATTCATCAATTTAGCATCACAAACTACTTTCCTTTTTTTCACTAAGATGTGGTAGAAAAATTCATTCATGATGAATATAATCTACATATCTGAGACAATCTCAAATAAAACTTGTGACCAACTATTTGGTATATAAGGAAATCTAAATTTTAAATCTTAAAACTATTTTAGATTCATTTTGATTCCTAACTTGTATAGAAAAAAAGTTGGAAAGTTTTAAATTTCTCATTTGTATTTCTTATTTAAAAGAAAATCCTCGAGGTTAATGATCATATCATTTTCCGTGGTGACTACAATTATGAGATATGTTATAACTAGACATTCGATTTAATCCTTCTTATAAGTATCGTTCTTCGAATCTAGTTATATTCGGCTGTTAGGAATTGGTTGCTTGAGAATATACAATTTTTCTCGTGCATGAGAACAATTCTCAATTGATGTACCAACTCAGAAACTCCTTTCTGATCCTTACATCCTTCATAAGGATATTTCACAGTAAAATATAAATAAAATGCAAAAGGAAATTTTAACTACAAAACGTGTAAGAATTGTATCAAATTAAATCATTTTAGTAAGGTCTTTTATTAAAATGCTCTCACTATTTTTACTCAAACCAAATGACCTTCAACATTTGATTCGAAAAATCCCGTTAAAAGATTTTCTAGCAGGTCGAGATCCATATTTCACTTTGTTTTAAGTCGCGTGGCGATTACACAAAACTCAGTTATTTAGGTAGGAACTCTTTTCAATTGTATCTGATACAACTCTCAAATTTTATCAGTTGAGTGAATAACTCCTTATTCTAATCCATCATATGGATTATTCTCAACTCTTGCTTCTAAACATATATAATCATATTATAATTAGTTTAGTTAAGTCAAACCCAAAATTTAACAATTGGATATTACATTTATCCTATCACACCTTACTAATATAAAACATGCATCTCGCGTTAGGTGAAACCCACATTATTCGATACTAGTCTTGATGAGTGCTAAATTTTGGAAAGAAATTAACTTAATATTTAATTGAGGATTTTCTTAAGTTTAATCATGTGTATCTCATACACTCACATATTTATGTATCTTATACACTCATGATTTAATCTGTGTATCTCATATGCTCACATATTTGTGTATCTCATACAACGACATATTTATGTATCTACACGCACATATAAATATACATTTCATGCATTGTATGGTAATACGATTATGACCACCTAAAATGCAAGAATTAAATAAACTACTTTATTACAATTCTTTGACCCACGAGCAAGCTTCTCCACCGGCATCATCGTTTGACATTGTCTTCTCTCCAAGTCTTGAATATTTATAATAATTAAATAAATAAAATAATAATTTAAATGGCACGACACACAGGTTGTATTTAATTACGATAAACCACGACACGTAGGCCGTATAAAAAAAATTCGACACGCAGGTCGTATTTAAATAAAATAAAACGCCAAAATCTAAGGTCATAATCACATACCAATTTATTTAATAGTAAATAATAAAATAATAAATAATAATAGATTATCAAATTATAAATATTGACACATTAACTCTTGACGCTTTTGTGAACCCTAAAGGCACAACTCTTGTGTCGTCACAAACTCTAATGCAAAATCGTTCGTACCATCAAAACTTAGTGATCTATTATACAATATGATTGATCAAAATGTCATTGTTTCACCATACAAAAGTCGGATTCCGAAATAAAATGTACATTGATCTTTCAAATGTATTAGAATCATTACACGAATTTAATGTACGAAACAAAATAGTGTATCACATACACTGACTTCGCATTAAAATATTTATATCATATATAAATTTATCAATTATATTTGTATCACTTATGGATAATTGAAGTATTGCTGCTTCACCATACTAATATCGGATTCCAAAACATGATCAACAACGAACATCCAAATTATACAAATATATGATGTCAATATTTAATATTAAATAATAAACACTTTATTATTATATAATAATAATAATCAACCATTATTATTATTATTATTATTATTATTATTATTATTTATTATAATATATAACAATAAATAAAATAACATTAAAACATATTATTACAACAACCCATACTATATGGCTATTACTGGTATCATATGATACAACTTCGGCACTTACGACGCCAAAACCAAAATGGTTACATACACATTTACAGAAAAGCATAATACATATTTTTAAACATGATGCAACGGTTATTTAACATGAATTTCGAAACGATTTCAAAAAGCACATGTGTCTTTGAATTTATCATGATATCGGTAACAGACAAATCTTAAAATGATTTTATAAAAATTGGTTAATTATTGTTATAATAAAATTAAACATTATGTCAATCCATCGGGAATTCAAGTTCATCTTTGGGTATTTGATAAACTTATTTTACCATTTATGATTCATATAACACTTATAGAATTAAAATCGCAAGGTTACATATTCTGGTTATAAAATGTTACGGCAAATAAAATGTAACCAACCATTACGATAAGAGCTCTTATTATAAACAATTTAATTATATCATCGTATAATTACGATTTCATAAATCATATTCAGATCTAATGATTTAATCAGGCTCTGATACCACTTGTTGGCGGGCGGCGATCCATTTGAGGGGTTTGAACATTAAATATTGCATCTAAATGTTGATATAAATTGCATTTTGAATCCCTGAAAATTTTATTTACCACTTGTTCATTTGGTCTTGAATTTATTCACTTTTGCACCCTCAAATTTAAATTCTGTATATTAATTGCACTTTGAACTCCTAAATTTTTTATTTGCACAATTAATTTACTTAGTCTCAAATTTATTTATTTTTGCATCCCACGACCTAAGGTCTGGCTCCGCCATATTTGTTGGGATCAAGAGGATTTTAAAAATTTATCCTCTTAACGGAACAATCCCGATGAGCGGATCTTGATTAAATCATTAATCACAAATCAAAACTCACGAAATAAGGATTCAAGAGTTACCTCTTGAGCGTGTTTTCTCTTCACGATCACGAGCGGCGGAAGAAATCGGCGTCTCTCGTAGTCCATGCGAGTGCAAAGTGGAAGGAGGTACTAGCCGTTTCTTGTTCTCTTGAGAATTGACAATTCACTATCAACATTGCAAGGGAAAGAGCTTCTCTATTTATAGAGAGCTACTAAAACCCTAATGTCTTGTTTTTGGCTTTTTCCACAATAAGCCCAAAGTTATTTAATCAAACAATTTTAATTAAATAAATATTATTTATAATTAACTAAACTCTTTTAATTAAATAAAATAAATATTAATTAAATTAAATCATATTTAATTTAATTAACTATCAATTCTCATTTATTTAATTAAATCATATTTAATCAAATAAATTATGTGTGTTAATATATTAAACAATTTAAATAATATTAACACATAATTAAATTAAATCATATTTAATTTAATCATTCATTCCACTATAAGTACTCTATGCGTGTGACCATATAGATTATCGTGACGTTGACAATAATATTAAATCACCTATTTAATGTTACAAACAATGAGCGGTATCTAGCAACACATCATTGTTACCCAAGTAACGAGAATGTCATGTGATCTGACATAACCTTTATGTGATAATGATTATGTGTATAATTTCCCTTTTGCCCTTATATCTATATTGAACACAAGGCATAGAATGTGTCACCCTCGTATAGTTCAATATTTTATTCCTTGATCCCCGAGTATTCCTGATAACAACAAATAAGCCCAATATCTCATATTGACACTTATTTGAGCACAGTCATGCATTTTACAATCATACTCTATAAAGGGCCCACGGATATTACTCCCGTATTTGTAGGAGGGGCAAATTCCATCTAGATCACTCATGTCCCTCAGCATGGTTTATAAAATATCCATCAACCATCTTTATGGTCATCTTGTTACAGATAACGTTTGAGTGGCAATAAAGTACTCGACTCCACATCTAGGGTCCATAGTAGTTTCAGGTCGAAGGGTGGTATACACCACTATCACTATGAGAATAACTTATGACACTTACATAACAAACTATGTAGTATTCTCATGGTGGGTCAATCTAGTATAAATATTACTCATAATATTTATACCTATGTGAAGACTTGATATCTCATATCCATGACTTGTGAGATACAATCATCAGTCTACTCACATAATAGTCTCTATGCATTACTGTTGTCCTATTTAACAAAAAAGACTCTGGATACTTTAAGAATAATGTCCTTATGTTTAATGAGTTCTCATGATTAAGTCACACTTAATAGATCATTAATAGACTAATTATTCTGAGGACTTTATTATATCACTAAAAAATAACATAATAAATCTGAGCTGATAAGTATACATATATTGACAAATAACAATATACATATCAAGGTAGTGATAGAAAGGCATATTAATCCAATATTGATTGGCTATTAGGGCTTACTCCAACACATAGTAGGGTAGTCGGTTAGTGATTATGGTCTTTTAAGCACGATGCTCTGGTACATAAGTTGGTAACCCCTTTATTTACACAATTGCAAGCTGTGGGGGATCGAACCGTAGTTCGCCCTGCCAAGTTCAGGACCAGACACCTCTATACCAACTCACAACATATTTTTGTAGGTTCCGCAACCGTTGGATTAAGTGACCGGGTGAGGGCCACCTAACTTAATTAGCTCATTACCTATTTTCAATTTATTAAGGCATGATATTTTTGAATTTTTACGACCATTCACTTATATTTATCGGCTCTCTACGTAGTTTGTGATTAAGACGATGCTGACTGATAATATAAACTACCCGGGATGATCTAAAACTAAAACTTAAGGTTTCATTATAATAGGTACTCGAATTGGTTCACATACTTAGGGGGTTTAGTGTGTCAAAATGTTATTGATTTTATCGAAGCTTTTCCAAGTCTCTCTAACACAGCCTAAAGTGACAACGTATATACTTTCACAGTGTGTGCGTTAAAATTTTTAATTCTAGGGAAATTCAATAGCAACTGAAAATCACGTATAAAGACTCGACAACACATGCAATGACTCGACATAATACTTAAAACAGATAAATTCCTAGAAACATCAAATAAACTAGAAGGCAATAAATCAAACTAAAAAGCGGTAAATGAAAGCGGTAAAGTCCCCCCCACACTTAAACCAAACATTATCCTCAATGTTTTGATGAAAGTTGGAAAGAGGAAACATAGAACCTGAATGAATGACATTGCGTGCTACAACGACCAATTTTTGCTCTGATCCTTCCCTTGTTGATCGTGTCTTTGTTGACCACTTCTTCTCCGACGTCTTGTACTTCAAGATATCTGAATTTTGTAAAAATTTTCTTTCCTGAAGCCGCTCATCATATTGCTCATTTTTGGAGGAAGTACCATACTCACCATCGGTGTCACCACTTGCAGTGACGTTCATAGGAATGTCCATGGGCACCAACTCATTTTTGAGATGATCAACTATAGATTTTTCGCCTGAATATGGCCGAGACGTGACAAGCGATCCATATCTTTATTTTTTGCAAGTTCAAACAGTAAAAGAAAAACATTAAATAGAAAACTCATGGGTTGCCTCCCACGCAGCGTTTTGGTTAATGTCAATAGCTCGACAGCTCAAGTGTGCCAGCACTCATGGTGGTTCTCTCGAGAATGAATCCTCGATCGAAATTTTAATAATCTTCGGTTTCCATGGCCACTTATGAAGCCATTTCACATATCCCTCACGTTTTCTTTTCTTTCTTCTGTGGGGTGGTTCATTCTTTTGGACTTGTGGTGGTGGTTCTGGGTCTATCCTAAGTATCAAATTTTCAAGTCTAGGCTTAGTCATTTCATCTTCCATATCGAATGTTAACCTTACCTTCTTAATGCTAATGTTTTTCCTAGTTTCATGGTCCTTAATTTTTCTCTTTTTATGTAGGATCTCAGATGAAGGTGCATTGGCGTGAGTAATTTTCAATAGCTCCACACACGTTTTAGATTGGGAGTCTACTTGAGCTTCCAAAAAAATTTGCGGGAAAATAATCGGTGGGGTATAGGGAGGTGGAACAACAATAGGTGCTTCCTTCTCTACCTCTTTTACAACCTCCCTTTCAGATGATGTTGGTGGATTTTTCTAAATCTCTACTTTTTTCTCACCAGAACTCGCCTCAACCTCATTATTACTCTCTTCAACCTTACTATCACTCTCGTTAGGATTTTCAATTTGTTTTTTGCTACTGGTTGTTACAACATACACATTCTCCTCAAGGGAGGATCCTAGAGGTGTTTGTGAAAGCATGGAGATTTAGGCCTCTAATGCCCATTGTGAGTCACTAGGGACTCAACCGCATTATTCAGTTGCCTAAGAGTTTCATTATTGTCGAGACTTTGTTTTCTCACCTCTTCATTGTGGACAGTTTGTGTCTCTATAAAGTGTTCCATCGTAGATTCTAGCCTAGAATGAGTTAACGTCGCATCGAAATCCTCCATTGATGTTTCGAGGTTGAAATTATAGGATTCTTGCGGTTCCTCAAAGTGAGTTAGCATCGCATTTTGTGTCTCCACAAAGCTCTCTATCTTCATTGTTTCTAGTCTAGAGATTTGTGTGTGATCATATCCTCCATTAATGCGTCGAGAGTGGAATTTTGGTATTCTTTCGACTCCTCAAAATATTGGTCGTGTTGATTGTAGAGGAAATTTGGTTGAGTATAAGTTAGTGTCGCATTGTAATCCTCCAAATGATTGGATTGGTAGTTGTAGAGGTAATTTGGATGAGAGTGAGTTGGTGACGCATTGAATTTCTCCATAAGTATTTCGAGGTCGGATTTATGGGATTCTTGTGATTCCTCGAAATACTTAGAATGAGAGTTGTAGAAAAAGCTTGGTTGATACATAATTATAGAAATAAGAGTGCCTTAGTCTATACAGTGTAATAACAAATTAACAATATTATTCTTTGGTCCCCGATGTGACACCCAAAATAATTCAATTATTAAATAATTAGAATTTTAATTAATAATTTAATTAAAAGTTTAATTATTAATATTTTTGGATTATTGAATTTAATTAATTAATTAAATAAATGGAAGTGTTGGGGTGTGAAGTTGAATTGGAGGGTGTGAGGAGTAAAACACTCTAATTACTCTAATTATTTTATTTTTATTATATGGAATAAATAAAGGAATAAGGGGAAAAGAGAAAGAATTAGAGTTTCACTGTACGTGCATTGGAGAAGAGAAGAGAAAGAGGAGAAAAAGCCAAATCGTCAGAATTCGAAGAATCATCGCGAGGTAAGGGGTGATTTTGTCTGGTTAATATGCCTTACAGGTTTTGATAATCAATAGGATGAAATGATATGTTAGGAATCTCGAATTAGGATTTTCTAGATTATGCCCTAACGTTATGATCCGACGTAGAAACCCCAATTGGAATACGTGACGATTGTTACTATGTGTGGAGTTATGTTATAGATTGATAAGGGATGTAATTCTACTGTTAATTGGGTGTGAGAATGCATAATTTTTACTGCATATGATGTACCTTGTATGTGGGAAAGTTTCTGGTTGATTGGGATTGCAAACAGTGGGAACAGAACTTATTTTTGGTGAAAAAACGCAGTATGGATCGACACAAGATGTTACGTATCGAAGCAAGTAACAAAACATTAGAAAACCAGAGGCACGAGAAAGGATTGTATCGATGCATAGAGCCTTGCATCGACTCATGTGGCATTTTTGGAAGGTTTGCATCGACACAAGAGATTTATGTGTCGACCTAAGATGCTTTTGTATCGACACAAGAGAAGCTTGTGTCGACTCATACTGAAGAAAAAAAAAGGGATTTTGCAGAGCGTATGAGTCGACTCATACGAAGCTTGTGTCGACACACGCTGGTTTTGTATTGACACATGAGGTTTTGTATCGACCCAAGCTGCCAGGAAACAGACAGATACTTTTGAAAACTGTTTTGGTCATATCTTTGCGACCGTAACTCTGATTTAGTCGTAGTTGGTACCGTTTGAAAGCTGGAAGCATGTACTTTCCTATAAAAGCATTCTTAACACCTAATAATTGAATCTTGTTGGATTAATATGACATTCCGTATGAGGAATTCATTATTATTCGTGATTGTTCGTCGTTAATGTTGTACATACTTGATAGATGTTAATATCATGTGTTGTGATTGATGTTGTATATGATGTTATCATGTACTGTTTGTTGGTGTTGTCTGGTATGGAATGATGTGGTGATATCATATTCCTTCTTTGAATGTTGCATGCGTTATGTTGTGCATGCATATGCATTCTGGTGGTGGTTAATTCCCATTGTGTGGAATTGGACCTACAGAGCCAATACCCGTACCCAGTGGTTTAGTGGTGGTGAGGCTAGATTCGTGTCCCAGTGGTGTATGGGCGAATCGTTGATTAACGTTGTTTCCGGGGTGTAAACGGAACATGGTGTGAATTGAGTTCACGTTTGGTACCACATGCATTGAGTCTGCATTGCATATGGAGTTATAACATGATAGGATGGTTTCCAGTGTTATAATTTCATTGTTGTTGTTATTGTGCATATTGATCTATGTGAATTGTAATTTTGTACTGTAATCTGAATATGCTAATGAGGGTGAAATAATGTATTGACTGTTATATTATTTTAGAAACGTATAATGCATTTTAATTGTTGATGAAATCTCACCCTTTGATAATTTCAGATTGAAGTGTTAGCCGCTTAGGGGCTGGTGAGGATAGCTTTGAGCTGTGCTATTTAGGTTGTCCGCGTGTCAGTGTCATGCTCTGGTAGTTGTAACACTAGGGAACGATTGTTTTAGAAATTACAGTTTGAACTTGTTTTGATATTGGTTCATGTTGGAATAATTATGAATCAAATTTATTCCGGATTTTATGCTATTTTTCCGCTGCGTGGAACATATTATTGGTTTTGAATTATATTTTAATAAAGTCCTCAGTGAAGCATGACATGTTGATGAGATTTTTGTGTATTTAAAAAATTATAATGCCCTTTCGTTATGTCAACTCTGATTTAATAATTGAATTCGCGGGGTATTCTAGAAGAGGTGTTACAATAGTGGTATCAGAGCATAGTCGGTCGTTGTGACCAGTGTCTTAGTGTCGTTATCCCTTTTGTATGCGACTAGTGCAAGGTAACACTGTCGATACTTGTGTTCCAATGAGGTTGTTTTATAATGTTACAGAACAATGGCCGGAAGAGGTAACGGAAGAGATGATGCTGCTATTGCTGAGGATTTGGGAATGCTAGCTCGTGTGCTTGGAGGGAATCAGCTAGGAGCTGGTATTGGTGTTGATAGAAAGTTGGGGAATTTTTAGAGGAACAATCCTCCATTGTTCAAAGGCACGCATGATCTCGAAGGTGCTCAGAGGTGGTTGGAAGAAGCCTAGTGAGGGGTAAGAGATGCTTCGAGGATATGTTCAATTGTAAGTCATGGAGTGCAGTCTGCTTGAGAAGATAGTGCAAGAGTGGTTAGAATTGTTGGAACCGTTTGTGTAACACCCATAATTAATTAAATAACTTAATTTAATATTATAGAGTATTTAGATTAATCCGTGATCAAGTCAATTTGTAGGTAGAATCGTTAAGTTATTAATCAGGTAAAATTAGTCGGAAGGAAAATAATATTAGAATTTATTTTATATTTAGAATTACTAATTAATTATAGTGAATTAATTATGAGGGTGAAATAGCATTTTTAAGGGTATTATTTAGTAGACCCAATTTATGTTAGGAGCCCATTATTTAATTGAGTGACCTAGTAAAATAAGGAAGTAGCATTGCTTGCAAAATCGAACACAGCCATAGTCACGTAGCAGAGGAAAAACAGAAGAGAGAAAGGAATAGAATTGGAACAAGGGTGCTAGAAGAGTCAATTGCTGTCAGAGAATTCGCTTTTTCCGATCAATTTTCAGTTCCCTTGATCCAAAGGTAAGGGATGGGGTTCGGATTATATAATCTATTGTAGGATAATTTTTATGTGGGGTTTAGGGATGCATAATTACACTACTAATCGTGTTTCTTCGATGGATTTATGTTGCTGGAATGAGTAATATTGCTCCCTGTGTTGAAATTATTCTGCTATGTATGGTTGTTCTATGTGATTGGTTGCAATTTTATTATTCTGCTATGTGTTGTTGTTTGTGTAATTGGTTGCAATTTGTGTTGAGTCGTTGCTGTGGGAGGCGACCGTCCCAAGGTGGAAGAAGAGGAGAGGAGGTGACCGCCCCATTGGAGAAGAAGGAAGAGGCGGCCGTCTGGGGGGAGGGAGACGTCCGTCTCCTTTGGCTATTGGTGTAGGGAGGCGACCGTCTTAGGTGCTCAGGGTGGGCGCCTCAATCCCTTCCCTGCTTGTTGGTCACATGGCTTGCTGAGTAATGGCTTAGTTTGACTTAAGTTTTGGTAAGTTAGGATAGTAAATAGGGCAAGTAATACTCTTAGCATAACATAGATAACCATAGCAGAAGAGGAAAATGTTAGATGACAGGTAGTAGAAAATACTCTAGCAGCAACAGATGAATATAACAGAATAGTATTAGCAACAACAAATTTATAGCAGACAATGTAAATTAAATAGTGGAGTGATCAATCAAAAATGCAGAATGATAATGGGTAATGGAAGAATAAATTAGTAGGATTTATAGGATTAAGTATTAATGCTGTAGGGAGTAAAAACAGTGCAGAAAACTAGACTGTCAGTCGATTTAAGCGGAAAAATTAGTTTCTCAGAATTGGACAAAATTTTGCAGAATAGTCCGGGTATACGGGTAGTTAAATAAAACTGTTTCGTTTCGTTGAAATTAGCGTTGGTTGCTGAATTTGTAGGTACTGTCGGAACGATGTTAATTGTTCCCGAATTGGACAATCTATGAATGTAGGCATAAATGGCCAGAGTCAAAAAATGAAGATGATTGAATTAAATTATAATTGCATTGTGTTGACGTTGTTGATTGTTGTTGAAGTTGAATGTTGATTGATTAAGTTGATGCGGTTCATGCATGATTTTACATTGTCGTTGTTTAAGTTGTTGTTGTAGTTGAATTCGTTGCATCGTACATAGCATGTGCATTATTAAGTTGGCCTGAATTGGCACCTCGTTGAAAGTTGAAGGCTTATGCCTTGTTTAATGCCTCGATAACCTGGCATGATTTTAAGTTGGGAGTTTTACTCCAAATGGATCCACATGCATTTGCATTAGTCGGTCGCATTTTATGTTGTCGTTGATTTTTATGTTGATTCTGTGGATATCGTACGTTGTTGATTAAAGTAGTAATTATTGTATGATTCTTTACCTAGCATATGAATTATCGTACTTTTGCTTATATATTTCGATATTTCACCCTTTCTATTTTGTTGGCCGTTACCTTTATATTGGTAACGTGCAGGTAACAAGGAGTAGAAGGTTTAGTAGCTTATGTCGTCGTCGCTCTCGTAGCACTTGGGGGGAAACGAACGCTTATTTTCTTTTATGTTACGCATTTTCTTCCGTTGACTTAAGTTGTGGTTTTTGAGAAATAATTTGTGGTTTTCCATTGTTTCAAAGATGTTATGCTATTTTGAAATTATTCATGTTGAAAATCTGATGCGGTTTGTTTATTTAAGTTGAATTGTTGGAGACTAAATATATTTTGATTGGTTCGTATTCATTATGTGCTATGTATCCGCTGACAATTAAATTGATTTAAATGTTGTTTACAAGTTGTGAAAAATGTAATGCCTCAAGTTTTAGTTGAAATTTTGGCACTCTGATTTATATAAACGTTGGGTAGATTTGGGGTGTTACAGTTTGGACCGCAAGTCATAGTTGGAAGTGCAAAGAAGCGAGTATGACTTTGAGAACAGAAAGTGTTGGTAATGATGGTTTATACTCCAGTATGATTATCAGATGTCTATTAACAAATTGAGGACTTGATCACCCTTAATCTCTTGTTGATAGTAGACGGAATCGTATTGGATGGTATACAATTGCCTTTCTATATAAATAGGGCATAAAGCGATGAATATGAATGAAGTTTGGTAGAATCTTGTGAACCATATGAGTTGACAAAGACTCTAATAAGGACAATGAATTAAGATGGATGATTAGAGTAGCGCAACTGTTAATGATGGTGCCGTGGTGTTTATGTTGTATTCTTCAACGGAAGCGAAAGGAAAGGCTAAGAGTAATGAATTTCCAGTGGTGAATGAATTTCCAGAAGTGTTTCCGGAAGATGTTAGTGAATTTCCACCTGAGGGAAGTGGAATTGTCTATAGATTTGATTTCTGGAACTAGTCTGGTGTCGATGGCGCCTTATCGCATGTCGGCATCCGAATTATCTGAATTGAAGAAGCAGTTAGAAGAGTTAATTGAGAAGAAGTTTATTCGTCCGAGTGTTTCGCCGTGGGGTGCTCCTGTGCTGTTGGTTAAGAAGAAAGAGGGTTCAATGAGATTGTGTGTTGATTACATGCAGTTGAACAAAGTTACGATCAAGAATCGGTATCCATTGCAGGTTGATGATTTGATGGATCAATGGTTGGAACTTGTGTGTTCGATAAGATTGATTTAAGATACGGATATCATCGATTCGGGTGAAGGCGGAAGATATTGACGCATTTAGAGCGAGGTATGGACATTATGAGTATACTGTTGCCGTTTGGAGTTACTAATGCACTGGTGTTTTCATGGAGTATATGAACAAGATATTTCATCCAGTATCTTGATAAGTTTGTGGTAGTCTTTATTGATGACATCCTGATTTATTCGAAGAGTGATGAAGAGCATGCAGAACATCTTAGAGTTGTATTAGAGTTGTTGAAAGAGAAGAAGCTTTATGCGAAGTTATCCAAATGCGAATTCTGGTTGAGTGAAGTAAGCTTTCTTGATCATGTGATTTCCAAGAATGGAATTGTTGTTGATCCTACCAAAGTAGAAGCGATATCTCAGTGGGAAGCGTCGAATAATGCTTCTGAAATCCGCAGTTTTCTTGGTCTTGCAGGTTACTACAGAAAGTTCATTGAAGGATTTTCGAAGTTGGATTTGCCGCTGACTAAGTTGACAAGAAAGGGTCAAATGTTTGTTTGGGACGCTGAATGTGAGAAAGGATTCCAAGAGCTGAAGAGGAGGTTGACTAGTGCTCCGATTTTGATTTTGCCGAATCCGGCAGAGTCTTTTGTGGTGTACTGTGATGCTTCATTGATGGGTTTAGGTGGTGTTTTGATGCAGGATAAGCAAGTAGTGGCTTATGCTTCAAGACAGTTGAAGGTTCATAAAAGGAATTATTCGACTCATGATTTGGAGTTGGCAGTTGTAGTGTTTGTTTTGAAATTGTGGAGGCATTACTTGTATGGATCTTGATTTGAGGTATTCAGCTACCATAAGAGTCTGAAATATCTCTTCAATCAGAAAGAGTTAAACATGAGGCACAAGAGGTGGTTAGAATTTCTCAAAGATTATGATTTCGGTTTGAATTACCATCCTGGTAAGGCAAATGGGGTTGCAGATGCATTGAGTAGGAAGTCGTTGCATATGTCTATGTTGATGGTGTGTGAATTGGATTTAGTTGAGCAATTTAGAGACTTGAGTTTGGTATGTGAGACTACTTCTGATATTGTTAAATTGGGAATTTTGAAGTTGACTAGTGGTATTCTTGATGAGATTCGGACTGGGCAAAAATCTGATGTTGGTTTAGTTGATAAATTGACATTGATCAACCAAGGTCAAGGAGGTGAATTCAAATTGATGAAACGGTGTTATGGGATTTGGTGATAGAGCTTGTGTTTCGGATATTGCAGAGATTAAGAAGAGTATTTTGGAAGAAGGACATCGTAGTGGATTGAGTATTCATCCCGGTGCTACTAAGATGTATCATGACTTGAAAAAGTTATTTTGGTGGCTGGAATGAAGAAGGAAATTGTTGAGTTTGTATGCTTATGCGATTTGTCGAAGTCAAAATTGAACATCGAAATCGTCGGGGTTGATGGAACCGTTGTTTGTTCGGATTGGAAATGGCATGGCATTTCTATGGATTTTAATCTGTGCCGAGGACAGAAGAATTGTGATTCTATCGGGTTGTTGTCGATCGGTTGTGAAGTCTACTCAATTTATTCCGATAAGAATGGATTATCCGATGGAGAGTTGGCAGAGTTGTATGTCGAGAAGATCATAAGTTTTCACGGTATTCCTTCTAGTATTGTGTCGGATAGAGATCCAAGGTTTACATCTAAATTCTGGACAAGGTTGCAAGAAGCTTTGGGTACTAAGTTAAGGTTGAGTTTTGCTTATCATCCGTGAGCGGATGGTCGAGACGGAGAACGATTCAGTTGTTAGAGGATTTGTTACGAGCTTGTGTGGTGGAGAAAGGTGGAGCTTGGGATAGTTACTTACCTTTGATTGAGTTTACCTACAACAATAGTTTTCATTCGAGTATTGGTATGGCTCCGTTTGAGGCATTGTATGGTAGGAGGTATTGGACACCATTGTGTTGGTACGAATCTGGAGAAAGTACTATGATTGGATCGGAAATTGTCCAACAGAATTCAGAAAAGATTAAGATGATCCAGGAGAAGATGAGAGCTTCTCAGAGGCGTCAGAAGAGTTATCATGATAAGAGAAGGAAGGATCTCGATTTTAGTGAAGGAGATCATGTGTTTATGCGAGTTACTTCGATAACTGGTATTGGTCAAGCTTTGAAGTCAAAGAAGTTAACTCCGCGCTTTATTGGTCAGTTTCAGATTACGAAGAAGGTTGGCAAAGTTGCTTATCAGATTGATTTACCGTCGTCGCTTGCGAATTTGCATGATGTATTCCATGTATCTCAGTTGAGGAAGTACATTGTTAATCCGTCTCATGATATTCAGGTAGATGATATACAGGTGCGAGACAATTTGACTGTTGAAACATTGCCTGCGAGAATTGAGGATTAGAAGTTGGAGCAGTTGCAAGGTAAAGCGATAGTGCTGGTGAAAGTAGCTTGGGGAGGACCAGCAGGTGAAAATGTTACTTGGGAACTGGAGAGCCAGATGAAAGACTCGTATCCCGAACTTTTCGTCTAAGGTATGTTTTCGAGGATGAAAACTCTTTTTAGTGGGGGACAGTTGTGACACCCAAAATAATTCAATTATTAAACAATTAGAATTTTAATTATTAATTTAATTAAAAGTTTAATTATTAGTATTTTCGGATTGTTGGACTTAATTAATTAAATAAATGGAAGTGTTGGGGGTGTGAAGTTGAATTGGAGGGTGTGAGGTAAAACACTCTAATTACTCTAATTATTTTATTTTATTATTTGTAATAATAAAAGGAATAAATAAAGGAAAAGGGAAAGAGAAAAATTAGAGTTTCACATGCGTACATTGGAGAAGAGAAGAGAAAGAGGAGAAAAAGCCAAATCGTCAGAATTCGAAGAATCATCGCGAGGTAAAGGGTGATTTTGTCTGGTTAATATGCCTTATAGGTTTTGATAATCAATTGGATGGAATGATATATTAGGAATCTCGAATTATGATTTTCTAGATTATGCCCTAACGTTATGATCCGACATAAAAACCCCAATTGAAATACGTGATGATTGTTACTATGTGTGGAGTTATGTTGTAGATTGATTAGGGATGTAATTCTACTGTTAATTGGGTGTGAGAATGCATAATTTTTACTGCATATGATGTACCTTGTATGTGGGAAAGTTTCTGGTTGATTGGGATTGCAAACAGTGGGAACAGAACTTATTTTTGGTGAAAAAACGCAGTATGGATCGACACAAGATGTTACGTATCGAAGCAAGTAACAAAACATTAGAAAACCAGAGGCACGAGAAAGGATTGTATCGATGCATAGAGCCTTGCATCGACTCATGTGGCATTTTTGGAAGGTTTGCATCGACACAAGAGATTTATGTGTCGACCTAAGATGCTTTTGTATCGACACAAGAGAAGCTTGTGTCGACTCATACTGAAGAAAAAAAAAGGGATTTTGCAGAGCGTATGAGTCGACTCATACGAAGCTTGTGTCGACACACGCTGGTTTTGTATTGACACATGAGGTTTTGTATCGACCCAAGCTGCCAGGAAACAGACAGATACTTTTGAAAACTGTTTTGGTCATATCTTTGCGACCGTAACTCTGATTTAGTCGTAGTTGGTACCGTTTGAAAGCTGGAAGCATGTACTTTCCTATAAAAGCATTCTTAACACCTAATAATTGAATCTTGTTGGATTAATATGACATTCCGTATGAGGAATTCATTATTATTCGTGATTGTTCGTCGTTAATGTTGTACATACTTGATAGATGTTAATATCATGTGTTGTGATTGATGTTGTATATGATGTTATCATGTGCTTTGTTGGTGTTATGCGGTATGGAATGATGTGGTGATATCATATTCCTTCTTTGAATGTTGCATGCGTTATGTTGTGCGTGCATATGCATCTGTGGTGGTTAATTCCCATTGTGTGGAATTGGACCTGCAGAGCCAATACCCGTACTCAATGGTTTATTGGTGGTGAGGCTAGATTCGTGTCCTAGTGGTGTATGGGCGAATCGTTGATTAACGTTGTTTCCGGGGTGTAAACGGAACAGGGTGTGAATTGAGTTCACGTTTGGTACCACATGCATTGAGTCTGCATTGCATATGGAGTTATAACATGATAGGATGGTTTCCAGTGTTATAATTTCCTTGTTGTTGTTATTGTGCATATTGATCTGTGTGAATTGTAATTTTGTACTATAATCTGAATATGCTAATGAGGGTGAAATAATGTATTGACTGTTTTATTATTTTAGAAACGTATAATGCATTTTAATTGTTGATGAAATCTCACCCTTACTTTGATGATTTCATATTGAAGTGTTAGTCTCTTAGGAGCTGGTGAGGATAGCTTTGAGCTGTGCTATTTAGGCTGTCCGCGTGTTAGTGTCATGACACAGTAGTTGTAACCTTGGGGAGCGATTGTTTTGGAAATTACAGTTTAAACTTGTTTTGATATTGGTTCATGTTTGAATAATTATGAATCAAATTTATTAGGATTTATGCTATTTTTTTGCGTGGAACATATTATTGGTTTTGAATTATATTTTAATAAAGTCCTCAGTGAAGCATGACATGTTGATGAGATTTTTTTGTATTTAACAAATTGTAATGCCCTTTCGTTATGTCAACTCTGATTTAATAATTGAATTTGCGGGGTATTTTAGAAGGGGTGTTACACCCGGCAGCGATGCCAAAAACTTGATGGGTAAATTCCTCAAGTGCACGGAAATATCAAAGTAATATAAATGATTGTCGAACCACAAAGACCAATGTCAACCTATTGTAATCTATCGTTACTTTGTAAAGCTAAGGCTAATGAATAAATGGAATTTTGGGGGAAACTAAGAACTAAAACTAAAATGACTTTAGAAAATATATTAATAAAGAGAGACCGAAATATGGTTTCCGCGTTCCTGAAGGACTTATAGAAAATGGGTACTAATTACGACTATATCTTAGTTCCGTAGTGAAACAACCGGCCGGAAAAATCATCTGATATATGGGATATATCAATGAAGTCTCCATCGAATGCTTTTTATCCCGAGAGGGAAAGGTAAACATCGAGTAAACCTGAGAGGAGAAATCACGGTCTTGCGACCGAGAGATCAAGTGAAGTACATTACGTGAGTGGAAGAGATTATCACCCCACGCGGCCGTAGTACTCTTCTGTATCCATTTTTGCTTTCTATTTAATGGGTGTAAAGGTCTAACTATATCTGTATATGAGGTATAATGCATGCAAGAAGAAATGAAGAATGAAGAAATAAAGAAAGGAATAAAAGAAAGAAAATACGGGAAAGAAGAAAATATTTACATTGGTTGCTCGATCAAGCCATGACAGGATGCCTACATATTCCCTCGTGCAATGGGAAAGTCAGAGCGACGTAGTTCGACTCACATATTCTGGTTAGTTTGTGTTTCTTTAATTTAGAAGACGAGACAGCAAACAACAATGACGAAACATCCTCCATGATGACGAAACATCAACAATAGATGGGATAACAAAACATCAGCAGATAGGACGACGAAACATCAACAGATGGGATGACGAAACATCGTGACAGGATAACGAAATATCGCAGAGCGGGATGACGAAACATCGATGAGCAGGATAGCGAAACATCGATGAAGCAGGATAATGAAACATCAGCATACAAACTGGATGATTGTAACACGGTGGGAGGACTGACTTGTTTGTTTTGCGTTTGATCGCAAATGTTGCGGATAGCAAGAGTCGCCACCGACTTTTCTTTTATCCAATTAAGGGAAGGCGAAAAGAACAGGAAAAGACCTTTGTTAGATTCTGAGTAAGGGAGTTGGTTATGAAGAGGGAAGGTGTTAACACCCTTTTCATCCGTAGTTATCTATGGGCTCTCAATTGCTTTAACTCACTTTAGTTGTTTGTGTGTGTGTGTTTGAAAAGATTTTTTGAAAAGGCATTTCGCTTTGACTTTGTAATTATTCACACTGGAATGTATACGAAGTGTTTGAAAATGTTTTGTTTTGGAAAAGAACTTTGTAATGATTCACGCTGGAATGTATACAAAGTGTTTGAAAATGAAGTTTTTAGAAAGTGTGAGGTGTAAAAAGATGTTTTAATTTGAGCAAGCAAAAGAGACTTATTACCTACTCAGAACGGTCGTTTCCGTGTTATTTTGCTTTCCTTTAGAATAAAGCTATCCATACTATTAGTTGGTAGGTAACTTTATTTGTTGGATGTAAAGGGACATCAGATGTTCATAGAAGGCAACTTGTAGGGATATCCTAGCACATTCGTAGGGACGATCATCACTTTTCATAGGCAACAACCGAGGGACGAGATCATGTATTTGTAGGCAACATCGAGGGACAATGATCTTTTAAGTCGAAGGGACTATGATGATACTTCGTAGGCAACCGTGCTAAGATACCCCCATGTTCGAGGGACATGACCATTTATAAGGCAACGAGAGAAAAATACCCTAGGGGGTGCATGTGTGAGAAGAGTGTATTGTTATCAGATATTTATCTTGTGATTAGTGATCTATGTTGATTTTATCTTGCCATACACGCCTAGTTACTAGCAGTTTAATAGGTGTAGAAAGTAAATTGCGGAAATGTAAAGGGTCCTACGCTATTACATGGCTTTGGGACAGATACATAATAGGAGGTGCGGAAAGTAAAATCCTACGCTATTACGTGAAAGCAACTTGCAACCTGTACATCCTTTCTAGAATTTAAAATGCAAGAGAAATAAATAGCAGAAAAGAAAACTAGTCCTAATATTTTTGGTGTTTTTTTTTTTAAATTAGAGTTTATGTGAAAAAACCTAATTCTAGTTGATTTTAATTAATTAAAAAAATTAGTGAATACAAACCTAAATTAAATTAATTAAATTAGTTAAAAGAAAGATATTTGTGAAATTATCTAATTAACCAAATTAATTAACCTAATTAATTAACCTAGTTACTAATTAATTAATTATTTAAAAAAGCAGAAAAAAAATGGAAAAGAACAAGAAAAAGAGCTTCTGGCAGAAACTATCCCAGAAGCTGGAGCTTTTGGAGGTTCCGTTGCTGGAGGCGCCCAGAAGTTGGAGCTTCTGGGGGTTCTGGTGCGGGAAAGATCCAAAAGCTGGAGCTTCTGTGATGTTTGGCGCTGGAAAGGGTCCAGGAGCTGGAGCTTCTGGAGACTTTAGGTCTGGGACGTCCAGAAGCTGGAGCTTCTGGGGACTTCTCACCTGGGGCCATCCAGAAGCTGGAGCTTCTGGAGGATTCTGGCACTGGGGGGCCCAGAAGCCAGAGCTTCTGGTGCTAGAGATCTGGAAACCTGCAAATCAAATAATAAAAATAAAAGAGCAAAAGGTGGGGTTTGAACCCACAACCTGATAGAGAGAATGACATAGTGCGTGCAAGGTGAACCGCTGGGGCGGTGATACATCCATTCATACTGCTGGACTCATAAACATGTATGTGTTTATTGGTCCCTGAATCAGAAGCACCGGAGCAAAGCTCCGGTCGTCCTCTCCGATTGGCATCAATGTTAAAAACCTGTAAAATCATTGAAAATGCAAACCAAAACAACCCAGATCCACTAATCAGGATGCTACGAATCTAATGGTGGCATTGTTTTTCCCTGAAACAGACTGGAACCATGGATACAAAGCTTTACAGTTCATGAGCCCTAACAATGGAGTTTCATGATTAAGCCATAAAAAGCTTGCTACGATCAGTCTAACCTGCTCTAATGAATCTCAGGAACACGTTAGAATTGTTAGTTTCGATTAAAACACAATAAAAAACAGAATGCAAAATCATGAAAAATATGCAAACGGAAGTATATGTATGGCATGATTCAACGTGTTATGGCCATGGTTCTGGATACATACCTACCCTATAATACCTCGGGAACACATGTATGTGCTTGGAAGTGCTTGAGCCGGGTGGAAATCAAAACACGACTTTGCTAACTTTGAGAATTTTAGGGTTTGTGAGAGGTGGCCGTGTAAGAGGTCTCAAAAGTCTCCTTGTCTTGTAAGAATGCTAGGTATATATAGGAGAGTGGAATTAGGTCAAGGCTTTAAGAGAAAATATTTTCTTTAAATGGAGAATATTTGATTAGAAAATTTGCACAAAATCTTTCCAAATTTGCTCAATCTCTTCCTCGATCTTCTTGCACGAAATTGACGACTTAATGGACTATCTTGGACCCCAAGCCGCAAATATCAAGTCCAATTTGCCTTATCTTTTATTTTTTTGTATTTTATTTAATTAAATTTGAATTTAAGCCATTTAATTCAAAAATAAATAAATAAAAGGATAGAGGGTGTGGCATGCAGCAAGGAAGGCATGGATAATCTTATAATCAAGTTTGAATCATAAAATCTTAGGCCCATTTGAAAAATATTTGCTTTTGCTAGGTATTTTCCTTCATGCACCTCCTCAAAAATGCTCAACTTGCACAATTCATATCTTGCTCAATTTTCAACATTTTTGGGTGTTCTTGGACTTTTTAGAAAGCTCAATATGTATTCTAAACAGCCTTTTTGGTTTCATCTTCATTGGAATTTCCATGCTCATGAACACTTCTTTGAAAAAAGATGACTTTTGTTGATTTTTCTAGAAGGACCTATAATGTTTTGATCCATAACTCCCAAATGAAGCATTTCCTACCCAAGCTTGTGAGACATGAAGTTGTAGAGAATTGAATTCTCTTCAAAATGAGCTTTGGTGGGGAAATTTCTGATGAAGCATGTGAAAGTTATGCTTGGTCAAAGTTATGTTGACTTTTGTCTAGAGAAGCCCTAATTTGGAAACTTTGACTTTTGATCAGATCTTGGCTTTTCTTGATGAATCATGATCAATTCTTTATCAAATGATGAATATGACTTCAAAATATTGATGTTGACCAAAAATTATGAAGTTTGACTATATGTTGACCACAATTGACTTTTTGTCCAATACAACTGATTTTCAACCATGTGAGCAATTAGATGAGCAAATTTGACTTGTGAGACTTGAAACATGACATAGTGATCCCTTCGAATATAGTATGAGGCATGATGACCACTTGAAGTATTATAAATCCATCTTGACTTGAGAATAGCAAAGCCCTAGCTGGGATTGATTGCTTAGGAGATGGTTTGTCTGGTCAACCCTTGTGAAATCCTTGAGAATTGAGATATGAATTGTCTTGAGAAGTATGAGGGAAAATTTTGGGGTATAACAGTTGCCCCTGTTCAATCTTCTTGTACCGAAAGGGTTAGATTGGTATGCTTGCCTTTCGTGACCTGAAGGTAGAAGATGATTGAACACTCGAGTACACCTGAAAATTTGCACTCGCTGTTGTATGGAATGGGCTTATAGATGCCATTTGGAGAAGCGGATGCTGGGGATTGAGTCGTACGCCAGACTCTGTGTTTATGTTTTGGATGAGAGAAATATTGGAGATGGGCTTAAAGATGCCATCTAGAGTAATGGAGAGGTGTAGTCGGAGATGGGCTTAAAGATGCCATTCGGGGAGCTTGATAGTAAGAGAGAGTCGGAATAAACCTTTGTCTTGGCCATTCCTGAGACGAATAATTGGCAGGATGCGGATAGTTTTCCCGTCTTGTTTCGGGAGTTAATCTATAATCTGTTGCTTGGAAATGATTTGTGTGGTTGTTTAGATAGTTCTCTCGTCTTGTTTCGGGTATTAATCTTTGACCTTCTGTTCGGAAAATAACTTTTACCTGCTGGGGAAATAAAACCTTGACAGGATATGGTTAGTCCTACGCAAATTATGATGCATGACAATGTTACTATGATATATGCACATGTTATGACTTTTATGGATGATGCATGAATGTAGATGTTATAGTATTTCAAAACATATCCATCTTGAAGAAGATAGGAACATTCTGCTGGAGATTTCTGATGCTCGCTTAGGGATAGGGTCGTCGGAAACCCTGACTGGAGAGAAAAAGAGATGTTTCAGATTCCTCCGATGCACTATCTGACCAAATCTCAAGTCTGGATATTAATGCTGTTGGAAAAATAACAATGATTGAGAGATAATCGGCTGGGGATCTTGTGCATAGACCTTGCTGAGGACGACGTGAAATAACCCGCTACTGCTCGAAGACTGATGTAATGTGATGTCGTTTGATAGGATCACTGCTCAGGGACTAATGTGATGACGTTGATAGGATCACTGCTCAGGGACTAACGTGATGACATTGATAGGATCACTGCTCGGGGACTAACGTGATGATGTTGATAGGATCACTGCTCGGGGACTAAGGTGATGATGTTGATATGATCACTGCTCGGGAACTAATGTGATGATGTTGATAGGATCACTGCTCGGGGACTAATGTGATGATGTTGATAGGATCACTGCTTGGGGACTAATGTGATGACATTGATAGGATCACTGCTCGGGGACTAACATGATGATGTTTGAAGTATTGGAATACTGTTAAGGAGAAGGTCATAATTCTTCGTTGTAGGGGAAGCAATGTTTCTGTGGGGATGTATGGGTGACTTTGATCGTCATCTCAATTCTTAGAGCCTATAGTAATTATTGTTTTTGTTCACTTTTCGTATGTTTATGAACGGATGTTTATTGTCAGATGCATATAATCATTCAAAACAAACATTGGACTTTATGCAATTAACAATAAAGTTAGCAGTATAAAAGAGGAATTTGCATTGATTTTGAAAAGTGGCCTACGTTCAGGCAGTTTGTATACAAGAGACAAATATCCTAGTAAGAGGAAATTGTCATAGTAGTAAAAAGCTATGTGGAAACAATCTCATCAAATTCCAACTATGTTATTGCTCATATATTTCGACTATCTCATCTCTTCTTTATCGGAAGAAAGTGATTGAATTGATTTGTGCCATTCGAATCTTGAAGCTGATAGTACCATATTCTGTAAGCAGGTGAACTAGACGAGACATATTCGTACGCTTAAATCCCTAATTTTTGCCTAGACCTCCCTTTCGGGTTTTTAGTCTACTGGGATACTCTTTTTTGCCCAAGCCGCCTTTGCAGGTTTTCGACTTGCCGGGTGTACATTTTTGTATATATATCCTTAACTTTTTCCTGAACCTTTTTGGTTCGCTAGGATGCCCTTATTTTTGCCTAGGATGGTCGACCTAGCGGGTCTCGTTTATGCGTAGTATTTTTTGACTATGTCTGCGTTCACAGGGTGTGGAAAGTCTTCTCCATCCATGGCGCTAAGTATCATAGCTCCGCTGGAAAATACTGTTTTAACTACAAATGGTCCCTCATAGGTGGGAGTCCATTTTCCCATGGGGCCACCTTGTGGAAGAATGATGCGCTTGACTAATAGATCACCGACTTGGTAGACACGGTGTTTGACTTTCTTGTTGAACGCTATGATCATACGCTTCTGGTATATCTGTCCATGGCAGATGGATGCGAGCCATTTTTCGTCGATCAAGTTGATTTAGTCAAGGCGAGTCTGGACCCATTCGTCTTCGCCAAACTCTGCGTCCTGGAGGACTCTTGTTGAGGGTATCCGAACCTCGATTGGTAGGACCGCTTCCATACCATATTAGAGAGAGAGGGTTGCCCACAGATGTTGTCTTGTAGTCGGTAAGTGGAGAGCAAATGGAAATATCTCATGCCAATCCACGTAAGTCCTTTGTCATCTACATATGATCTTCTTGAGATTCTTGTTGGCTTCCAGCATGCGTTCATTTTGGCGATATGGAGAAGAGTTGTGATGCTTAATCTTGAACTATGTGGAGTTCGGTGACTATTTTTATTGAGATTGGTACCATTGTCCGTGATAATCCTTTCGGGGACGCCGTACCCACAGTTAAGATTATGCTTGATGAATCGAGCCACAACATTCTTGGTAACGGATGCGAACGAGGCTGCTTCTACCCATTTGGTAAAATAGTCAATTGCAACGAGGATGAAACAATGTCCATTGGATGCGGTGGACTTGATTTCCCAAATTAATGCCACATTCGAAGGTAGTGGGCGGTCAAAACATTCAATGGAACTGGAGGCACGTGCACTCTGTCTGCGTATATCTGGCATTTGTGACAAGATCGAGCATAGCGGTAGCAATCAGCTTCCATGGTGAACCAATAGTAACTTGCTCTTAGAATAATGTTAGCCATCGTATGTCCACTGGAGTGGGTACCGAATGCGCCTTCATGTAATGATACATTTTGCCATTTTCTGATCTACACAGCGGAGTAAACACAAGTCGTGATTGCGCTAATATAAGATGTCGTTGCCGAGGAAGAATTTGGATGCGAATCTTCTTAAGAACTTCTTGTCATTGACAGATGCCCCTGTGGGATATTCCTGAGTCTCAAGATACCTCTTCACTTCGTAGAACCAAGGTTTCTCTTCTATATCAAGTTCACAACAGTATGCTAATTCGTCAAACCTTTCGATGATGATTTGGGGAGCTTCTTCTTCCCATCTGACCTTGAACATAGATGACATGGTAGCTAATGCGTCTGCCAACTGATTCTATTCTCGTGGAATGTGATCGAAAGTGATTTCTTCGAAATAAGGGATCAGACTTAAAACATGCTCTCGATATGGAATGAGATTCGGATGCTTCATATCCCAATCGCCTTTAATCTGACTGATCACTAAAGTTGAGTCTCCATATATCTACAGGAATTTGATTCTTAGGTCAATAACAACTTTAATACCCATGATGCACGCTTTGTATTTGGCCATGTTGTTAGTGCAGTCGAAACATAGTCTGGTGGTGAAAGACGTGTGTCCGCCTGCAGGAGATGTGATGATGGCGCCAATGCCATTGCCAAGTGCGTTTGAGGCTCCATCAAAGAACATGGTCCATCGTGATCCTGGTTCAGGTCCTTCGTCTGGTCCTGGTTCTTCGTAATCAGTAACTAACAAAACATCTTCGTCTGGAAACTCGAATTGCATAGACTGATAGTCATCTATGGCTCGATGAGTCAAATGATCGGCTACTACACTTCCTTTGATCGTTTTCTGAGTAGTATACTGGATGTCGTACTCGGTCAAGATCATTTGCCATCTTGCTATTCTTCCGGAGAGAGCAGGTTTCTCGAATATGTATTTTATCGGATCCATCTTGGAGATCAACATAGTAGTGTGAGTCAACGTATACTGTCTTAGTCGGCGAGCAGCCATAGCCAAAGCGCTGCAAGTTTTCTCAAGCTGCGAGTATCTTGTTTCAAAGTCGGTAAATTTTTTGCTAAGGTAGTATATTGCATACTCTTTTCGACCAAACTCGTCATGTTGCCCCAACACACACCCTATTGAGTTCTCTAATACTGTCAAGTACATGATGAGAGGTCTTCCTTTGGCAGGAGGCATCAGGGTAGGAGGATTATGTAGGTACTCCTTAATTTTGTCAAAAGCTATTTGGCAATCGTCATTCCATTCCACTACTTGATCTTTCTTCAGTAACTTGAAAATTGGCTCACAGGTAGCAGTTAGATGTGCAATGAATCTGGAAATATAGTTCAATCGTCCTAGGAAACCTCTGACTTCCTTCTCGGTGCGGGGCGCTGGAATTTCTTGAATAGCTTTAACCTTGGCAGGGTCAACTTCAATACCTTTACCACTGAAAACAAACCCCAAGAGTTTGCAGGATCTGACTCCAAAGGTGCACTTGTTGGGGTTAAGTCTTAGTCTGTATTTCTTCAATCTATCAAACAGCTTTCGTAAATGATCAAGATGTTCTTCTTCAGTCTATGATCGGGCTATCATGTTGTCAATGTAGACCTCTATCTCGTGATGAATCATGTCATGAAATAAAGCTACCATGGCACGTTGATATGTGGCGCCAGCGTTCTTCAGTCCGAACGACATGACTTTGTAACAAAATGTGCCCCACTGTGTAACAAAAGTAGTCTTTTCCATGTCTTCGGGATCCATTTTGATTTGATTGTAATTGGAGAAACCATCCATGAAGGAGAAAACCCTGTGTTGAGCGGTGTTGTCAACTAGTACATTAATATGAGGAAGTGGAAAATCGTCTTTCAGACTTGCTCTATTCAGATCTCTGTAGTCCACACACATTCGCACTTTACCATCCTTCTTAGGTACGGGTACCAAGTTCGTAACCCATTGTGGATAAGAAGTAACAGCTAGGAAACCGACATTGAACTATTTCATAACTTCGGCTTTGATTTTCTCTGACATCTCAGGACACATACGGCGGACTTTTTGCTTTATAGTGAGAAAACCTTCTTTCGTTGGTAATTAGTGTACCACAATGTCAATGTCTAGACCTGGCATGTCTTTGTAAGACCAAGCAAAAACCTCGATATAGTCTTGTAGCATCTGGACCAATCTCTTTTTGACACTGTTCTCAAGACTTGCTCTTATCTTGATTTCTTTCTTTCTTCGTCAGTACCCAGGTTCACAATCTCGACTGGCTCTTCGTGTGGCTGTATAACCTGTTCTTCTTGCTGTAGTAGTCTGACAAGTTCTCCTGGCACTTCACAATCTTCCTCACTTTTGTCTTCGGCTTGGCAGATTGGATTATCGAAGTCATATTTAGCAATAGCAAAGTTGTTATCGACGAGATTCGGAGTGAATCTGCAGTGTACCACGTGGGTGTGTGTAAGAACACATAGCTTTTTGAAGGGGTAATAAAGTAAAAGAAAGGGAAGAGTAAAGTATTTGAATTCAAAAGTCCAATGATTTTATTGAATGAAAATATGCAAATGACAAATAATAACCCTCACAAACGAGTCGTGATGCTCCGGGCAAGGCACTAGGATTTTAAGTTTATTGTCTGGACGTAATAAAAAACGAAAAGTATAACAGAAAACAAAAAGCAATTACTCCTGTCTAAAGGAGATTGATATGACGTCCTCGATCCTCCAATTGCAGAGTCTAATGTCCGGGGTTGGGAAGATCCAACTGCTGATGTCGAAATCGCTGGCGTCGTCTTCTATGGCATGGACTCCGCTCTTGCTGATGTGGAAATGAAGTTTGCCGACACATTCGCAACGTATCATCTTCTGCCATTTGGTAGTGAAGCCTAAACCAGTCTTGTCAGATTTGAACGGAAGATCGGGGAACTGACCCCAAATAGTACAACCTCCTTCTTCAATCGCTGCTTTGGCGTCTTTCAGTGAGGCCATTTTCGGTGGAACTTTAGTAACTTCAAAGTGTGGGAGAGTCCAGGCATGACTCATGTTTTTTGAAAACTTGACAGGAGTTTTGGCGAATTCTCCTTCCATTCCGAGTATCGAATGACAGAATACCATATATTCTTATTCACCACACACTATAGGGTAGAGGTAGCGATGTCGCCCATGTATCCAGGCGTCAAGTGGGCAGAGTAAGGTGGACGGATGTCCATGAAAAGAAAGTAGAGTCGAAAGTAGAACCGACTTTAGCCGGAGTATGAGCTCTCAAGTACTGTTCGTTTAGAACCATCAAAAGCTCTTACAATTATATATTTGGGATTCATGACCACTCCTTCAACATCAAGTCGGTCGAAAGCGCTCTTTGGTAGCACATCGAGCGAACCAGTACCCACCAACACGTGAAATAATGTAGTACCCTTGTATTCAATGAAAATGTGCAAGGCTTTGTTGTGCTTCCTTCCACCGGGAGTTAAATCGACGAGAGAAACCTAAACAATTTTTGACGGTCAAGCTAGCGATACAACCTTGAATTGATCGAGTGGTGTCTTGCGGTGGCGTTCTTCAGAAACTTTACCAAGGCTTTAGCATGAGCCTCAGAGCACAATAGCAGAGCTAGCATGGATATCTTGGACGGAGTTTGTCCCAACTGTTCCATGATGTTCTAGTCGCTCTTCTTGATGATATTCATAATTTCCTCCATTTCTGGCTTAGAGGTGTCTTTAGCAACTTCCTTTGGTACTTCTGTCTGAGCAGGATGGGTTACTGGTTCTTTCCCTCTAGCTTCGGGAACTAGTTCGGTAGCTGGAATGCGAGCTGGCATAGCAGTGTCTTTTAGAGGAGAGATCTCTGGAGAAAATACTCTTCCGGTTCGAGTTACCTTGCTTGATCCGGTGATGTTGCCGATTTCAGGGTTGGTAGCTTCAACTACAATGTCTTCACTGGTCAAAGGTTCTTGTCTGACGCCATGATAGTAAATTTCAGCTCCATAATTCCAAGGTATAACTTTGTCAGTGGAATATGGAACTGGCCTGGGAGAAGTAATGATGAGAGGTGCCACTCTAGGCGTAGGATCGGCAGAGGTGATCTTTATTGTGTTCACATCAGCATAGTCTCCTGGGAAATCGTCTCCCCATCCGGTTGCCTTGACGTCTTCAATAGGAATTTTGTAGCTTTCAGGAGCGGTGTACTTAACCATGAAATCAAACTTTCCACTTGGCTGCCCCAAGGTATCCCAGACTTCTGGTATGGCTTCACTTACATCTTCAATCTTCAGATTCTTAGAAATGTCTTCGCATAGATTCTCTAGAGATGGAGGTTTTAGAAATGGTACCAGGTTGTCCATCATCGTTGAATCGCCTCTTGACCAAGCACATCATCACCCGATGCACACCAACGACAATCATCAGGGCATCCGGGAAACACACCGGCTTGCAGCAAATCTTTCTTGACAGTCATCAGAGGAATAGTCAGCTTGTTCACATCATAAACATAGGAATCATTGTCAATAGCATTGGAACTTTTACCATGGTCAGGCATTGGTGCGCTGATCACATTTGGAGTTTCGACAGGAGGATCGAATTCAATTTCCCTTTCTTCAATCATGTCTTGGATTTTGTTTTGAGCCAGATTATTGGTGTTGCCACAATTTTGTTAAAGTGGTATGCACACCTTGCATTAGGATTGTACTTTGGAGAGGAAGTATTAACGTGCTAAGGAAGATCCCTCAAAGTAATCAGCTCTGCTTTCAACATGTGTTGCAATGCTTGTGACAACGGCATGTTGATCTTCGTAAACTGTCTTCGTGGCGTGTTCTGGCTACGCGCGTTGTCTCGTTGAGGTTACACTGGTGTAGGATTGGAGATCACGACTTCCCCTTCAGATTGGGTGCGATCAGCTTTGTCATGGCTCTTCTGACCATACACAACATTTGCTTCTTTCTTACCACCAAAGATCTCTTCGACATTTGAAGATGATACTACCATTTTCCGCTCTTGATTCCGACTTGATCGCTCACTATCAATATCAGCTCGGTGAATCTGGCTGAAGAGTTTCCAATCAGATGATTGAAGAATGGGTCTGTCAGTGTTCCCATGAACATATCAACCAACTCCCTATTGGACAAGGGTGGTTGAACTTTGCCCGCTAGATCTCTCCATTTCTGAGCATATTCTTTGAACTTCCGTCACGACCCATAGACATGCTTTGTATTGCATGCGGTAGGTGATAATTTGGCATTGTACTGGTACTGCTTATAGAAAGCATCTGCTAAGTCATTCCAGGTGTGAATATAGGTATTCTCTAGTTGATAATACCACTCCAACTATGTTCTGGATAAACTCTCTTGAAAGAAATGGATCTATAACTTCCATCTTGATATGAGGATGGATCTTAGAACATAGGACTTGGTGCAGCTTTGGGCAAGAGATTCCATCATACTTGGAAAAGGTAGGAACCTTGAATTTGAGGATTACCACGTCGAGGACAAGGCTCGGATCATCAAGTTCATTGAACATTTTGATTTTCCACATTGGAAGGTCTTCAAGTTGCTTGTACTTGTCGTTGTCCGGAGGATACTTCTCGCTCACATAGTCTTCATCTTCGTTTTCAGACCCATGATGTCTTCCTTCACTGTTCTTGACACTTCCCTCAGTTTCACCGCTCTTGTTTGAGATTTCAAACCGGCTGACCACCCTAGCTGGACCCTTGTGATTTCTTCCCATGTTGAGGATACCGATGGTCTTATTTTTTCTTGTATTGAGCTTCTTTAGATCCTTCTGGCCTTGGACCAAGGTGGTGAACATCTCCTGGAATTGAGCATTCTGGGCCTGGAGATCTTTGACAGTCTGTTCGAGAGCAATTTCTGCTGAAATAAACAGCGAGAGGATAAGAAAATTTGTCTTCAATGTACCTGTTATGAATTTTTTATGCCATGATATATGATGCTATGCAATGCAATGCAATGTTTTCAAGGACCTTAGGAATTTAAATTTTTTAGACAAGCACGGACAAACTTTTTATTAGTTTTTCTTTTAACAAGTACAAAAGAAAGTTTTAACAAACAAAGAATAAATTCCTAGAGCTTTAGGTCTCTCATGGGCGCTTCCTCTTGGTGTTGAAGTAGGCGTTGATGTTCTGCTCCTCGTGAAGTAGCTTTGTCAACTCTAGTACCTTCTTCTCGCTTGCATAGAACTGAGCTTCGAATGTATACCTTTATTCTTTAAGCTGAATCCAGGATCTCTTCAAGTCTTCAAGATCAGTAGGCATGTCTGGATGGAGAGCGACATAGGGTTAAGTCACCTATAACAAGTTCCATAATCATTGGTATACAGTGTAAGCGGCATCATGAGGTTTTGAACTTGAGCTCGCACCCATTTGAGGTAAGGTTCCCAAGGAATGGAAATTTTGTGTCCCAAGGTCTTGGTATCAGTCTTCTTTACCATGCCCCAAGTGTGCACAAATCTTCGATGGTAGTTCTGGAGGTCGTTGTTGTAGTCGAACATAATGTCTTGGATAAGCATATCATGAGGACCATCTCTTGAGCATAACTAAACGACGTAGAGCTAGAGAGGGTTATAAGTGATACCTTCCCTTATGCCAAGGAGTGATACGTTGGAATTCTCCACAGCTCGATTAAAGCCCAAGTCCTTTTGAGAAAAAAGACACCAACGGATATCTGAATGAGAGAGCGACATCAGCCTCTGAGACCACTTCAATCTTTGCTCGTTCTTCATTACTGACTGAGGAAGATGCAAAACAAACCACCTGGAAAGTAACAGTATGCAACACATGAGGTTCCTTGTCTCTTGTGATCTGAGTGTGGAGAGAATGCAGAATATCCCCAAGTAAGGTAGGCACAGGATTACGAGTGAGGAATATTTTGATGGCGTTCACATCTATGAAGTGATCTAGATTAGGAAATAGTACCAAGCCGTAGATTAGCGATGCCAAAATGTCTTCGAATGCATGGAAACTCATATGCTTTAGGAATTCTTGAGCCTTCTTTATCGAAACTTGGCAGAGTAAACCCTTAACTTCCTTCTTATTTCCCAATTATTCTGATGTCGATCGCTTTAGATGTAACGATCGATGTCTTCGTGCCGGACTTTTTACGAGCCGGTGAATGGTATCTGATCAAGGATAGGTATCCTAAGTAGCTTAGAGAACTCTTCCAATGTAGGCACCAACTGATAATCTGGGAAAGTAAAGTGATGTTTGGATCGAAGCTGGAATCTGACGTGCATCATATCTTCTTCAAAACTGGAGATAACCAAGTCAAGAAGATAACCATGTCTTTTGATGAACTGAGCATGATTAGGAACTTCTGAAACCAGTTTTTTGAGTTGAGAAGGTATACCCATAAAGTTGATGTGAATAGTCTTCCTAGAAGCCCTAATTCCTACAAAATGAGCAAGATAAATTCCTAGGTCCTTGAAATAGTTAGAAATGATATGATGATGCGATGTTATGATGTCATGATGTCATGTTTAAGCAAGTAGCAAGCACAAGCAAATCACACAAGAGCCCTAGGTTTAAGGCTTGCATGAGGTATAGGTGTCTACCCTACCAAAGTTTGAGTGGGTTCAACCTGTCCTACAATAGTAATCGGGTTCTAGGAATCTCATATCATTGATCTTTCTCAGACTTTATTTCAATACGACTACAAGTGGTCGGCGAAACATCCAAATTCGAATCTTAATGGCGTAGCATCGAATATCAACCAACCTTAGTCTACTGAAGTCGGCCATCTCACTACCTTCTAATGGCCAAGATGGGTCAATTAGGGTTCTAAAGTTGAGGTAGTCTTGATGACACATGGGACGCCAAATACTTTCCTCAACTAAACATGAGGAGCATCGGGACATCAAAGTGTCGCACTAACGTAGCCATCATGTTGACCATTTTGGTATCGCCTAGCAGTCCATAGCTTTATTGCTACTTACCTAAGAGCCTAGATCCGGTGTAGGATCCCCACAAGTATAATACCCAAGTCCCTTAAAGTAAAGCATCTGAGTCAAACAATTTTTAAAGTGATCTAAAGACCCTAAGGTAAACTCTCTTTATTTTCACAGTAGTCGGATTACGTAACACGGTGGGAGAAGCCCGACTTGGAAATGTTTTGTTTGGAAAGAACTTTGTAATGATTCATGCTGGAATTTGTACAAAGTGTTTGAAAATGAAGTTTTAGAAGTGTGAGGTGTAAAAGATGTTTAATTTGAGCAAGCAAAGAGACTTATTACCTACTCGAGCAGTCGTTTAGTGTTATTTTGCTTTCCTTTAGAATAAAGTTATCCATACTATTACTTGGTAGGTAACTTTATTCGTTGGATGTCAAGGACATTCGAAGGGACATCGGATGGTCATAGAAGGCAACTTGTAGGGATATCCTAGCACGTTCGTAGGGACGATCATCACTTTTCATAAGCAACAATCGAGGCGAGATCATGTATTAAGTAGTCAGCGTCGGGGACTATGATCTTTTAAGTTGAAGGGACTATGATGATGCCGTGAGCATGGTGCTAAGATACCCTCATGTTCGAGGGACATGACCATTTATAAGACGAGAGAAATACCTAAGGGGTGCATGTGTGAGAAGAGTGTATTGTTTTCGGATATTTATCTTGTGATTAGTGCTCTATGTTGATTTTATCTTGCCATACACACTAGTTACTAGAAGTTTAATAGGTGCAGAAAGTAAATTGCGGAAATGTAAAAGGTCCTACGCTATTACATGGCTTTGGGGCAGATACATAATAGGAGGTGTGGAAAGTAAATGCGGAAAGTAAAATTCTGCGCTATTACATGAAAACAACTTGCAACCTATACATCCTTTCTAAATTTAAAATGCAAGAAAAATAAATACAGAAAAGAAAACTAGTCCTAATATTTTGGTGTTTCTTAAAAATATTAGAGTTTATGTGAAAAACCTAGTTCTAGTTGATTTTAATTAATTAAAAATTAGTGAATACTAACCTAAATTAAATTAGTTAAAGAAAGATATTTGTGAAATTATCTAATTAACCTAATTAATTAACCTAATTACTAATTAATTAATTAATTAATTAATTATTTAAAAAAGTGAAAATAAAAATATGGAAAGAAAAGAACAAAAAGAAACACGGCGAAACTATCCTAGAATTTGGAGCTTGTTGTTGGGCGCCAAGGCTGGAGCTTACGGGGTTACAGTGCTGGAACGATCCAAAAGCTGGAGCTTCTGGGATGTTTGGCGCTGGAAAAGGTCCAGGAGCTGGAGCATCTGGAGATTTTGGAGTGGGGCGTCCGAGGCGGAGCTTACAGGGACTTCTCATCAGGGGCATCCAGTGGAGCTTCGGAGGATTACATGTGGGGACCCAACTGAGAGACATTGCTAGGAGTCCTAGAAGATGGAGCTTCTAGTGCTGGAGAGGACCCAGAAGCTGGAGCTTCTGATGCTGGAGAGAACCCAGAAGCTGAAGCTTTTGGAGGCGCTACTTCTGGAGATCTGGAAACCTACAAAGCAAATAATAAAAACAAAAGAGCAAAAGGTGGGTTTGAACTCACGACCTGATAGAGAGAATGACATAGTCGCGCGGTGAACCGTGGGGCGTGATACATCCATTCATATTCTTTGGACTCATAAACATGTATGTATTTATTGGTCCAGATCGAAACACGGAGCAAAGCTCGGTCGTCTTCTCTGATTGGCATCAATGCTAAAACCTATAAAATCAATGAAAATGCAAACCAAAACAACGGATCCACTAATCGGGATGTTCTGAATCTAATGGTGGCATTGTTTTGCCACAAACGGACTTGAACCATGGATACAAAGCTTCACGGTTCATCATTACTTGATGGCGTTTCATGATTAAGCCATAAAAGCTTGCTACGATCAGTCTAACACACTCTAATGAATCTCGGGAACACGTTAAATTGTTAGTTTGGTTAAAACACAATAAAAGCAGAATGCAAAATCATGAAAAATATGCAAGCGAAGTATATGTGGCATGATTCAGCGTGTTATGGCCATGTTTACGGACATATACCAACCCTATAATACCTAAAACACATCTATGTGCTTGGAAGTGCTTGAAGCCGGGTGGAAATCAAAACACGATTTTGCCACTTTGAGAAAATTTTGAGAATTTTAGGGTTTGTGAGAGGTTGGCACGCGTGTAAGAGGTCTCAAAAAGTCTCCTTGTCTTGTAAGAATGCTAGGTATATATAGGATAGTAGAATTAGGTCAAGCGTTTAAGAGAAAATATTTTCTTTAAATGGAGAATATTTGATTTAAAAATTTGCACAAATCTTTCCAAATTTGCTCAATCTCTTCCTCAATCTTCTTGCCTGAAATTGTGACATAATGAGCTATCTTGGACCCCAAACCATGCAAATATCAGTCCAACTTGCCTTATCTTTTATTTTTGTATTTTATTTAATTAAATTTGAATTTAAACCATTTAATTCAAAATAAATAAATAAAAGGATAGAGGCGTGGCATGTGTGACACCCGATTTAATTCAATATTAAATAAGTGAGAATTAATTATTTAATTGATTTAAAGTCTTAAATATTTAATTCATCTAGATTAATTGGACTTTTAATGAGAGGCACGGAGGTGTGCGAGTAAATGGTGGGTGTAGAAGTAAATCACTCTAATTACTAGATATTGATTATTTATTTTATTGGAATATTAAAAGAAATATAAAAGGAAAAGAAAGGAAAAAGAAGGTTTTGGAGAAATCATTTCACGTAGAGTTGGAGAAAGAGAGAGAAAAGAGGGCCTTGAGAAAAAGAAGAATCATCGCGAGGTAAGGGGTGATTTTGTTTGATTAATATGTCTTATGGGTTTTGGGAACCGATGGGATGATTGGGTATGTTAGAAAATGGAATTATAGGTTTATAGCATGAAACCCTAAGTTGTGTCAGTGTATGGAGGAATTGATCGGTAGTGTGTCGGATGGTGATAGGAATGTGTAAATTATGTTGTTTGATGTTAAAATGGTGTAAAATAGCCTTAGATTAGTGTTCCCATAATACAATTCGTGTTTAAGTTTGGAAATGGTTATGGATGCATAAAGCTGTCAAAAATTGCAAATTTTTATTAAGGAGGCGTGGAAACGGTTCCACAGTGGGAAGGAACCGGGTTCGATTAATAAATTTCAAAATCGGCATTTTGTACATGGGAACCGGTTCCACTGGGAGGAAGGGGTTCCCCATACAAAAATCGAGGACTCATTTTAAAACACAGGAACGGTTCCTGTGGGAGAAGGGGTTCCCATACAATTTCGGGGCGTGTTTTCAAGATTGTAGGGCAGGGTTCTCCAGTGAGGAACAGGTTACCAATATATTTCAAAATTTCTAAAACTTCAAAATTTATATATTTTAAACCGTAACTCCGATTCGAGTGCCGTTTTCGGCGTTATTTCTTAAATTTAAAACTCTACCTCTTGGAAAGGAAAAATATTATTTTCTCAAAATTATTTTAAAGAGCCGAGTTCGATTTTTTGAAAGTATGGATTGAATTACGGATGATGGGTAATTAATACGAGATAGTCGATGTTATAGGATGAGCTAATGCATACCATGCTATATTTGATATTCATTATGATTTGAATGTGATATGTTGATGAATGGGCATTGTGTGAAATGTATTGATATTATGATCGGTGGAATGATGTGGCATGCTTTTATGATTGCATGCATAGACATTATTAATTGGTTCATTCCCATTGTGCGGAAGTGAGCTTGCAACCAATAGACTCACTGGTTGGAGGTAGTGAGGCTAGACTCTTGACCAAGGGTGGTGGGCGAATCATGGATTACCTTTGTCTTTCCAGTAAGCGGAGGCGGTGGGTGAGCAGGTTCACGTTTGGTACCACATGCATAGAGTCTGCATTGCATATGGAATTGTAACATGTTAGGATGGTTTCGGTGTTGCAATATCCATGGTTTGATATATACATGATCATTGTGTGGTATTCTTTTGTATTGTTTATGATCTTGTGTTTGGTTGATGAGCGATATATTCGATTATTACATTGGATCTAGAGCGTATAATACATATTATATTGAATTGAAATCTCACCCTTACTTTAACCATTTCGGATCGAAGTGATTAGCCGCTTGGAGTTGGTGAGGATAACTCTCTAGATTGAGTCGGTTCATTGGTCCCGTGTCGTTAATAGTGCTACGGTAGATGTAACAGGGAAGCGATTGTTTGGAATCCTTTAATGGATATTTTAAATAGTTTTGAGTTATGTTGATTTAATATCTGGAATGACTATTGATTGATATTGGGATTAAATTATGTTTCATTTCCATTATTAAACATAATTTTGGGTATGATATAATTGATGAATGTTCTTGATGAAAGCATATTTGTTTGGTTAAATTTTATGATTTAAATTGTGGCCTCTTAATTGTGGATAAACTCTGATTATTTAATTCTATAAAACGCGGGTATTTAGAAGGGGTGTTACAATAGTGGTATCAGAGCATAGTCGGTCTTGTCTTAGTGTCGTTATCCCTTTTAGTATGCGACTAGTGTAAGCAACACTGTCGATAGTTGTGTCTTGATGTAGATTGTTTTGTAATGTTCTGAACAATGGTTTGGAAGAATATGGAAGGAATGATGATGCTATGGCTGAGGCTTTGGGAATGTTGGTGGAGTGCTGGAAATCGTGAGGGCTGCGATTGGTGCTGACAAACAATTGGGGAATTTTCATAGGAATAATCCTCCATTGTTCAAGGGTGCACATGATCCCGAGGGTGCTCAGAAGTGGTTGAAGGAGATCGAGAGGATCTTCAGAGTGATTGATTGTCTTTGAGGGTGAAGGTGAGATATGGTACTCACATGTTGGCGATGGTAGTGGGTTGCTACCGGGAGTTGGAAGAAGATGGGATTGCATTGACTTGGTGTGTTCGAGAGCTTTTACGAGGCGGTGTTTTCACGAAGACATTCGGGGTAAGAAGAGATTGAATTTCTGAGCTCAGCGGGGCAACAAGTGCGTGAGTGAGTATCACGACCAAGTTCTTGAGTTAGCAAAGTATTATGCTAATTATCCTAACGATCGAGATGGAGAATTTTCCAAATGTATCAAGTTTGAGAATGATCTGAGATGAGATCAAGCGGTGCTCGGTGTCGGTAGTATTAGAAGGTTTCTGATTTGGTTGTTGTAGTAGGATTACGGAGGAAGATCTTACTAGTACTAAGGCGAATGCTCATGAGTTATCTTGAGTAAGGGTAAGAGGCAGATGGATCGCGGTAAGCCTTATGATAGGAGTAATCATAGATCGGGTTGGAAGAAGCCTAGTGGGGAGACTCGGTTCTTCGGTTCTTAGTAAAGTGCTACGAGATGTGGTGAATTGGGTCACCGAGCTCTTGAATGCAAGGTGATGCGAGGAAGTGCAACAATTGTGGGAGAGTTGGTCATTTAGGCTGCAGGTGTAGATCCAGAAGAATAACTTGTTACAAGCTGTGGCGAAGAAGAAAAATCCATGATGTACTAAGCCAAAGAGAAAGCTGGTGGGAAAGTGTTAAGCTTTGTCGGGATCGGAGGTTAAGCCGGATGATCGGTTGATTAAAGGTACATGTTTATTAATGGCATACCTTTAATTGCAATTATTGACCTTTGGACGACACATTCTTTTATTTCTTTGGTGCTAAGAGATTGAATCTAGAAATTTCTAATTTGGATGGAAGTATGGTTATTGACACTCCTGCGTCGGGTTCGGTACTATGTGTGTAGAAATTGTCCTATCGTTATTTTTGATAGGGGTTCGGTATGGATTTAGTGTGCCTACCTTTAGAACAACTTGATATTATCCTTGGAATGAGCTGGTTGGTATTCACCGAGGTTCATATCAATTATTTGAGAAGGCGGTTATATTTCACGAGGTAGCTAAAGTTGAAGATGCGATCATGTCGAGTTAAGCGGATGAACTCGGTGTGAGAGATGGTGATGTAGTGTTCATGTTATATTCTTCAGCGAAAGTGAAAGGGAAGGCGAAGAGTGGTGAGTTACTGTTGTGAGCAATTTCAGGAGGTGTTTCAGAAGATGTTAATGAGTTACCACAGAGAGAAGTGGAGTTTACTATAGATTTGATTCACGGAACTAGTCGTTATCGATGGCGCCTTATCGCATGTCGGCATCGAGTTGTCTGAACCGAAGAAGCAGTTGGAAGAGTTATTGGAGAAGAAATTTATTCGGCCTAGTGTTTCAGGTAGAGTGCGGTGTTGTTGGTTAAGAAGAAGGAAGGTGCGATGAGGCGTGTGTTGACTACGAGCGTTGAATAAAGTGACGATCAAGAATCGGTATCCTTGAGTTGATAACTTGATGGATCGAGTTGGTTGGAGCTTGTGTGTTTAAAGATTGATCCGAGATCGGATATCATCAGTTCGTGTTAAAGGCGGAAGATATTGAGAGACTACGTTTAGAGCGAGTCTGGGCATTATGAATATTTATGCCATTTGGAGTTACTAATGCACTGGTGTGTTTATGGAGTATATGAGCAGGATATTTCATCCGTATCTTGACAAGTTTGTGGTGGTGTTTATTGCGACATTACGATCTATTCAAAGGATGATGAGGAGCATGCAAAGCATCTCGAGTTGTATTGGAATTATTGAAGGAAAAGAAACTTTATGCGAAATGTCGAAGTGTGAGTTTTGGTTAAGCGAAGTGAGTTTTCTTGGCCATGTGATTTCCAAGAATGGTATTCTTTGATCCTACAAAAGTAGAAGCGGTATCTCGATGGGAAGTGCCAAAGAATGCTTGGAGATTCGTAGTTTTCTTTGCAGCGGTTACTACGGGAAGTTCATTGAGGGATTTTCGAGTTAGCTTTACCGTTGACTAAGTTGGCGAGAAAAGGTCAAGCATTTATTTGGGATGCAGATTGTGAGAAGGATTCCAAGAATTGAGAGAGGTTGACTAGTCCTCCGATTTTGATTTTACCAAATCGGAAGAATCTTTTGTGGTGTATTGTGATCGTCTTTGATGGGTTTAGGAGGTGTTTGATGCAAGATAAGCGGGTTGTGGCTTATGCTTGAGGCAGTTAAAGACTCATGAAGGAATTACAGACTCATGATTTAGAGTTGGCGGTCATTGTGTTTGTGTTGAAGCTATAGAGGCATTATCTGTGGTTCATGGTTTGAAGTGTTCGATCATTGGAGCACGAAGTATCTCTTTGATCGAAGGAGTTGAATATGAGGCGAGAGGATGGTTGGAATTTCTCAAGGATTACAATTTTGGTTTGAACTACCATCCTGGTAAGGCAAACATCGTGGCAGATGCGTTGAGTAGGAAATCCTTGCACATGTCGATGTTGATGGTTCGGGAATTGGATTTAGTAGAGTAGTTCAGAGATTTGAGTTTGGTTTGTGAGACTACTTCGAATAGTGTGAAGTTGGGCATGTTGAAGCTGACTAGTGGTATTTTGGAAGAGATTGAAATGGGCGGAAGTCGATGTTGGTTTGGTGGATAAGGACATTGATTAACCAAGGTCAGGAGGTGAGTTCGAATTGATGAGAATGGTGTCATGAGATTTGGTGATAGAGTGTGTATGTTCTAGAGATCTTGGAGGAAGGACACCATAGTGGGTTGAGTATTCATCCGGTGCTACTAAGATGTACCATGACTTGAAGAGGGGCTGGAATGAAAAGGAAATCGCCGAGTTTGTGTATCACGTTTGGTTTATTCATCCAGGTACTATGGAATATACGTTCTGGATAACAATGATTTGGAGAGCGATGATGGTGAGCAGATAGAAGCAGATAAGGTTAGATGGAAAGGTTGTGTTGGAAGCATGTGTCGAGAGAGAGGTTTACTTCTAAGAGCTTGGGATAGCATACTTCGCATTCGATAAGTTTGTTGAGGGCTTGTGTTAGAAAGGTGGAGCTTGGGATAGCTACTTGCATAGAGTTTACCTACAACAATAGTTTTCATTCGAGCATTGGTATGGCTCCGTTTGAGGCATTGTATGGTAGGAGATGTCGGACACCGTTGTGTTGATGCGAATGCGGAGAGAAGTCTTGTGATTGGACGGAGATTGTTCAACAAACTTGGGAAAGATTAAGATGATTCGAGAGAAGATGAGGACTTCCAGTCGTCGGAAGAGTTATCACGATAAGAGGAGGAAGGATCTTGAGTTTGATGAAGGAGACCACGTGTTTATGAGGTTACTCGATGGTGTTGGTCGAGCTTTGAAGTCAAAGAAGTTGACTCATTGGTCCGTTTGATTACCAGAGAGTTGGGAAAGTTACTTATCAGTTGCTTCTGCAGTCACTTGCAAATTGCATGATGTTTTCCATGTATCTCGTTGAGGAGGTACATTGCGGATCCGTCTCATGAGATTCAAGTGGTGATGTTCAGTGCTGGATAATTTGGTATTGAGCGGTGCTGCAAGAATTGAGGATCGAAGTGAAGCAATTGCGGTAAGAGATAGCACTGATGCAGTAGCTTGGGAGAACCGTTGAAGGAAATGTAACTTGGGGGCTGGAGAGTCGGATGAAGGACTCGTATCCAGAACTTTTAAGTCTAAGGTATGTTTTGGGGACGAAAACTCTTTTAGTGGGGAGGTTGTGACACCCCAATTTAATTCAATATTAAATAAGTGAGAATTAATTATTTAATTGATTTAAAGTCTTAAATATTTAATTCATCGGATTAATTGGACTATTTAATGAGGGAAGGCCTGGAGGTGTGCAGAGTAAATGGTGGGTGTAAGAGTAAATCACTCTACTAATTACTAGATATTGATTATTTATTTTATTGGAATATTAAAAGGAAATATAAAAGGAAAAGAAAGGAAAAAAAGAGAAGGTTTTGGAGAAATCATTTCACGTAGAGTTGGAGAAAGAGAGAAAGAGGAAAAGCCGGCAGCAAGGAAAGCAGAAGAATCATCATGAGGTAAGGGGTGATTTTGTTTGATTAATATGTCTTATGGGTTTTGGGAACCGATGGGATGATTGGGTATGTTAGAAAATGGAATTATAGGTTTATAGCATGAAACCCTAAGTTGTGTCAGTGTATGGAGGAATTGATCAGTAGTGTGTCAGATGACTGATAGGAATATGTAAATTATGTTGTTTGATGTTAAAATGGTGTAAAATGGCCTTAGATTAGTGTTCCCAATAATACAATTCGTGTTTGCAAGTTTGGAAATGGTTATGGATGCATAAAAGTTGTCAAAATGGTAAATTTTACATTACGGAGACGTGGAAACCGGTTCCTGTGGGAAGGAACCGGGTTCGATTCTTAAATTTCAAAATCGGCATTTTTGTACATGGAACGGTTCCTGTAGGGAGGAACCGGGTTCCCCATACAATTTCGGGGCGTGTTTTCAAGGATTGTGGGAACGGGTTCTCGGTGAGGCCGGTTACCGCTAATGTATTTCAAAATTTCTAAAACTTCAAAATTTATATATTTTAAACGTAACTCGATTCGAGTGCCGTTTTATTATTTCTTAAATTTAAAACTCTACCTCTTGGAAAGGAAAAATATTATTTTCTCAAAATTATTTTAAAAGAGGAGTTCGATTTTTTGAAAGTATGGATTGAATTACGGATGATGGGTAGTGTCTGAGATGGTCGGTGTTACTGGGATGAGCTAATGCATACCATGCTATATTTGATATTCATTATGATTTGAATGTGATATGTTGATGAATGGGCATTGTGTGTATTGATATTATGATCGGTGGAATGATGTGGCATGCTTTTATGATTGCATGCATAGACATTTGTTAATTGGTTCATTCCATTGTGCGGAAGTGAGCTTGGAGCAATAGACTCACTGGTTGGAGGTAGTGAGGCTAGACTCTTGACCAATTGGTGGGCGAATCATGGATTACCTTGTCTTTCCACGAGTAAGCAGGCGGTGGGTGAGCGGTTCACGTTTGGTACCACATGCATAGAGTGCGCATTGCATATGGAATTGTAACATGTTAGGATGGTTTCGGTGTTGCAATATCCATGGTTTGATATATACATGATCATTGTGTGATTGTTCTTTTTGTATTGTTTATGATCTTGTGTTTGGTTGATGAAGATATGTTCGATTATTACATTGGATCTAAGAGCGTATAATACATATTATATTGAATTGAAATCTCACCCTTACTTTAACCATTTCGGATCCGGTGATTAGCAGCTTGGAGTTGGTGAGGATAACTCTCTAGATTCGAGTCGGTTCATTGGTCCGCGTGGATGTCGTGCTCGGTAGATGTAACCTTGGGAAGCGATTGTTTGGAATCCTTTAATGGATATTTTAAATAGTTTTGAGTTATGTTGATTTAATATCTGGAATGACTATTGATTGATATTGGGATTAAATTATGTTTCATTTCATTGTTAAACATAATTTTGGGTATGATATAATTGATGAATGTTCTTGGTGAAAGCATGGATTGTTTGGTTAAATTTTTATGATTTAAATTGTGGCGCCTCTTAATTGTGGATAAACTCGATTATTTAATTCTATAAAGCGGGTATTTAGAAGGGTGTTACTGACATGCAGCATGGAAGGCATATATAATCTTATAATCAAGTTTGAATCATAAAATCTTAGGCCCATTTGAAAAATATTTGCTTTTGCTAGATATTTTCCTTCATACCTCTAAAAATGCTCAACTTGCAATTCATATCTTGCTCAATTTTCAACATTTTTTGGGTGTTCTTGGACTTTAGAAATCTCAGATGTCTTTTAAACATCTTTTTGGTTTCATCTTCATTGGGTTTCCATTCTCATGACACTTCTGCAAAAGATGACTTTTGTTGACTTTTAGAAGGACTGTAATGTTTTGATCCATAACTCCCAAATGAAGCATTTCCTACCCAAGCTTGTGAGACATGAAGTTGTAGAAATTGAATTCTCTTCAAAATGAGCTTTGGTGGGAAATTTCGATGAAGCATGTGAAAGTTATGCTTGGTCAAAGTTACATTGACTTTTGTCTAGAAAGCTAATTTGGAAACTTTGACTTTTGATCAGATCTTGGCTTTTCTTGATGAATCATGATCAATTCTTGATCAAATTATGAATATGACTTCAAAATATTGATGTTGACCAAAATTATGAAGTTTGTTGTATGTTGACCACAATTGACTTTTGTCCAATACATCGATTTTCAACCATCGAGCAATTGGATGAGCAAATTTGACTTGAGACTTGAAGCTGAAATAGTGATCCCTTGGAACATAGTATGAGGTATGATGACCACTTGAAGTATTAGAAATCCATCTTGACATGAGAATAGCAAAGCCTACACGAGATTGATTGCTTAGGAGAGGTTTGTGCAGTCAACCCTGTGAAATCCTTGAGAATTGAGATGTGAATTGTCTTGAGAAGTAGGAGAGAAATTTTGAGGTATAACAATGAAACACCCTAAGACTAAGAATATTGGTTTGTATCTTTAATTTTAAAAAGTTTCATATTATTAGGTATCTTAATGCACTTGACAAAACAAGATTTTATTTTAAGGATGCAAAAGGATAAAGGTGGTAAAGAAACTAACTTATTTAATCTTAATTATTATCATACAAAGTTGTTCCTAAGTTACGGGTATTTACAAGGGGACTACTTATTATCTACCTTATGTTGGCATGCATGGATAGTTAACCTAATGTCTAAACTCGATAACTAACCCGGTAGAGTGATCCTAAGGAAAATATAATATAAATCATCTTGGTTGAAAAACCAAATGATAAGAGAAGAAACAAACAAAGTGCTTTGGCAAAGCACACAGCAAACACTAACCAATACAAAGAAAAGGAGAAGAAGATGAAGTGGAAACAAGTGGTGAATAATCATGTAAGGTGTCATGTGAAGTGGGGTCAGTGGACACAACATATATAAGATTTATACAAACTAAAACAAACATCAAACATCACTATAAAGACATACATGCAAAGTTAGTAAATAAATTAGACAAAACTAGTCCTAAAAGCATCACGGAAAAGCAAATTGTGTGAGAGTTTAAGCCTAGATGAGATGAAGGAAGAAATAGAAGGTAAAATGACACAAAAGTCATTAGAAAATGTTAACATCTTATTTACATCATGCAAACAAAACCACAAAAATTCACGAACAAACTCTACAGAGTGCAAACATACAACAATTGTGTGTGGTGAAGTGAATCTGCGTCTGCATACATAACATGCAAATAGAGTGTCATTAAGTTATTAAATTAGAAACATCACATAAAATAGTTCACAATTAAATCACTGAAAGAAATATCACAGGGATACAATCACAACACTAGTACAAAACTAGTGAAACTTTGACCTAGAAAGCATTTATAAATTCGAAGAGCCAAGAAAGGGTAGATGAAGGAATGAATCATGAAAATTTAATAGAAATAAAAAAAGTAGCCAATACATCAATACATCAATCAAATCATACAAACATGATAATAAGATTACGAACAAATCATAAGGAGAACAAAATCAATCCATACAAATTGCATAAGTGTGGCGTGTAGTGCTCAGGCATACTTGTGCTAAGTGTCACATAAGAGTGAGGTGGATGTGAACACATATATATAATATTAATACAAATCAAAAAGCAAATATCATGCATTACCACAAAGCATAAAACTATCAAAGGAAGAAGTCATGATTCACCCTAAAGTCAACTTAAAAGTTTACAAGTCAAATAGTCAATCATGGACAAGAGACAAATTTGAGATGATAAAACACTCAAGGTAAGTATCTTAGACAAAATAAGAAAACATATAAACAAAATTCATTTAAAATCTCATACACCAAACACTCACAAGCTGAAAGCAAAACTAGCACAAGAAACACAAACGAGCCTTTAAAGGCAAAACAAGCATAAACCAAGCACCTATAAATAGGGTTAAGGATAAAGGTGTTAGAACATGCAAGGTCATTATCTTAAAATCTAAACAAAAAAACAAATGTATCTCAAACAAAAGAAGGATTATGCTCAAAAGCACACAAAATTAGGGTTTGAAAACACCAAAACTAGTCAAGTTCATGGTAATTGATAAAGAACAAACAAATTGGTCTTAATTAGATAATTAAGACATGTGTCGCTGTTTAATAATATAACTCAATATGGGATTCATGAGCAACAAATGTAGAAGATAAAACTTCATACAAAAAACAAGTCACCTAATTGATAGTCAATATCACGAGATGGAAAACACTTGTCTAAACCAATGATGGATGATATAAATCAAGTGTGAAAAGAGAATTGATATTTAGGTCCTATAGCAGTGGAATCTCCATATTATAAGTATATATCTTGAACTTTAAAGGAAATTTAAACAATTTATCAAATTAACAAGTTAAAGTGTCATGACAACATATACAAATAGTCTCTAATGCATAAAAGCAAAGGTGATCATGAAAGATCAAAATTAAGGTTCTCAAATATTATGTACAGTATTAAACATTGAATAACCATAAATATACAAAGCACAAAACTCATGAAAAAACACTAAAGAGTGGGGTTCAAAGACACAACAAAAGTGGTCATCTAGCTTCTCAAATGATACCAAATGAGATGACTGAGAGTTGCCACCTAGGGTTCCAAGAAGCATGAGAAGCAAGATATAGAAGAGATATGAAATCAATACTAAAACATAAAAGTGGACATGAAAGTCCTCAAGCAATCCAAACACTCAGATTAGTTCAAAACTAAAGAGATTGACTCCATGACTTGTCACCATGTTGGTGGACAATGAAATGTCAATCAAGTATCATAGAGAATTGTATAATAGCAAGACAACCTCAAAGATCATAACCATAATAGGTCATATTTGAAAGAGCTTCACGCAGGGTATTCAAGGTGGTGCTGGCTACCTCTAAACCTTGATCATAATCAATCATGAAACAAAATTGAAGAAGAAAGTATGTTTAGGGAAGTAATTATTCACTTATTTTTAAAATTAATCAAAATTAGAAAAGTATGAAATAAAATCACAGATAAAAATAGACCAATCAAATAGCCTAGAATAATTTTGTTTGTACCTTGAAAATTATTTTAACAAAAATTCATGAAAATATTACACAAAATCAATTAATTAAACTCACGATTTTTTCACCAATCAAATAATTTCCAAAATTAGAAAAAAAACACATAGTCAGAAATAATATTCTAAGCCTATCCTAATTTTTTTTCAGAATTCTTTATGGTGAAAACACATTTTTTCAAGAATTTACAAGAAACTAAATAAAATTGATTATGTCAAAATGAATTAATCTAAATTTATTTGACCCATCAAACACTTTTAAAATTTTCAAAAAATTCCATAAAATATTAGAGGTTGATTGGAACCTATGGTATTTTTTAAATAATTGTTGATAATTTTGGGACAAAATAAAATGAATGAAAACTCAAATAAAAGAATTATAAAAATGAAATAAGAAGCGAAGCCAACCAATGAGCAGCATACCTAGTTGTCTTTAACCTCTAAACCATGTCGTATTACGCATTTAAGATAAGACCATACTCAAACTTGAGACATTGTAACTTAGTCATTTCTTGATCATTTTCACGATTCAAGCACAAAATGAAGACAACATAACAAAGACAAGTAGACCAAAGATTTCAAAGATCAACCACATCAAGATATCGGTACGAAAACCATGAAAATCATCCAAAAAAATTTCATAACTTCATATTATGCAACATGCAAAAAGCGGCACGTATACATCAACCCTAATTTTGGCCCCATACCAGCATACATGCTTTATTTCATTGAAATCAACGAAAATGAAGATTTGAGTTTTGAAACTTACCTCTTGAGTTGAAAATAAACTCAACTAGTGCCTCTGAACAAAAAGAAAACCATTTATCTTGATCTTCCTAGATTCAATGAAGAGTAATAAATGGATAAATAAGCTCTAGAATAGAAGGAAATGAGGATTCGAAGCAAATGAAGAGGAAGTTCAAATTTGATTTTTAGAGGATGGAAACATCTAGAGGCAAGAATGAATGAGATTGTGAGCATATAGAGCTCAGAGGTAAAGGCATGATGGTCTTTGGGTCTTTAACATCCGTTAAAGGATATTTGCAAAAATCGAGAAAAAGAGGGTGTGTTAAGGCGGTTTCTGGGTTTTGAGGTGTATTGTTGTGCGTTTTGTCCAGTGAGAATGAGTGGAATTAAGTGGAAAAGGAATAAAATGTGAGCTGGCTAGGTAGTCTGATTTGTGAGAATTTTCAAATTTGAAAAGTTTGCCAAAATGATAATACCATGTGAGTGGGTTGTGTCTTATTTGGTAAGATAAGAATGAATGAATTTCGTTCTATCTCGTTACCAACATGACCTGAAATCAAACAAATGCACAAACATAAAATTTTTGCAAAATTGGTGGCAAGCAACTGATTAGTCGGTCAACTTGTAGCTTGAGCCATTCAAGGTAAGCTCGTATTCTTTGCATTTTGGGCCATGGATAGAACTCTCGGTGATCTCATGAACTTTGAATCATGTAAAATGGTGGAGCATTGGGTGAGATATCGAGCCTAAAGTTTAAGAAAAACAAGTCATGTAGTAAGGCGGGTCTGCATGCATGGAATGCGAGGCATGCATGGTAACCATTTGCGAGATAACAACTTCATGGATCCATATCTTGATGAATACTTGGCCAAATGGATGATTCAAAGCTTGTTGAAGAGATCTCATGGGAACTACAGGATACACTTTAATTTTTTAAATTGTTGCTTGAAGAGAAATAAGCTTGAACATTTGTCACATGAGTGTTTGTGAAATATCAAGACTAGAATGCGTATTTTGCATATCTTGTGCACAAAACTTCAAACTCAAATATCTATTAAATGGTGCATTTAAAGAAATTTTACAATGATAAACTTAGCGTTTTCCCAAGATTTCCAAAAATGTATAGTATCAACCATTGAACAAAAATTGAGAAAGTTATGACATGTCGAAGTTTTATAGGGTGAACATGAAAATTTTCAAACTTCAAATAACTTCAAGAACAAGTTAACCCTAATTTATTTAATTCTCTTGATTCAATGGTGAATGTAGTCATGAAATATTAAAAGAGGATATTTGAATTGATGGTTGACCAAAGTCGGCGAATTGACGACTGTTGGTTTTGACCAAAATGACCATTTACCCCTTAATGGCTTGCTTCAATCAAAATTGAACCTCAATCTTTCAAACATGGATGCCCAACAACATATAAAACACATGAAATCAAGTTTGAGTGAAAATATGAAGAAATCTGATTTTGCTGCGTTGTGTTAGGAGATAGTAATCAAGCTTGAAACCTCAAATCTTATGAATGCATTAGAAATCCTTTGAACCATGATAAAAAGTGATAATATGAAGATGATACTTCAAGAAATTGAAACAGCAAAATTCAAACTTCACAATGGTCCAGCATAATTTCATGGATGAATGACACGGATGAATTCCTCTTGATTCTTTGCAAAACTTGACTCTGATGAATCATGGAATGAGGATGAGATGTCTTGAGATATAATACATAATTGTGACTTGAAATATCCAAAGACATGGGGCACTGATACTCCCTTAGAACAAAATGCTAACCTGATCAACCTCATGGCTTGTAGGACTTGAGAACCAAGAACTTTGATCTATCATAATGTATGAATCTGATGCGAATATGATGTTTATGATGAAACATAAGCCTAAAGTAAAGGGTAACTTTTAAGTTGCAACAACTGCCCTATTCTATCTTAAACTGAATAAGCGAGAACATGTGAAACCGAGGCATTCAAGTGGAAGAGGATTGAATGAAAGAGCAATTTACACTCTTGAGAAGGAGAGTGGGACTTTCGAAAGGGCGATGGATCTTTGGACTTAGAATACCAAATAAAGTTGGTTTTTAAAGAAAAGCCAAA